>JAWQEG010003228.1:0-25872 GCA_033782935.1 Petrolisthes cinctipes
ATATTCTCTCTTTCTATCTCGTATTATTATTATTATTATTATTATTATTATTATTATTATTATTATTATTATTATTATGCATCCTCCTTGAGCTTTCACTTGGGTCTGGGGTTGTGACCTTGGCATGAGTGTCTTCTAACATCTTGGGCCCTATTTGCTGTCCACATCTGCTGCCGCACTCTTTCTTTCAACCCTTTGATCAAAAATATGATCCACTTATGTCGTCCATGAAGTTAAGGGAATAAACCTTTTGTGGTCAATTTGGAGTCAATGTGGGCCCCTCCAAACTCCGCTATAAAACACATCCCCTGCATAATTCCATATGGGGGAGTTCTGTTTCGTGGTATAGTTTGGAGGAATCTGTAGCCTTCCAATTTACCATAATAGGTTACTCCCTCTTCGGCCAGTTAGAAGCACCACGACTGCCATCATCCCTTGAACTGTTTAGTTTTTTCTCTCTCTTACTCTTGTGTTGTTGCATTGCCTTACTGGTTGTGAGAGAGAAGATTAATAAGTAATGTACCGTACTTCATTAATGCATGCGGACAGTTTGTGCATAGATTTAATAAAGTTGGAGAATGTATTACACATTTAGAACTCTTTCATAACTCTTGTTTTTAGTTGTTTATGAGGAGAGTATTGGCCTTAATTAGACCTACCTGGTGCCTACACATTATACACATGAAACAACGCTCAAAAAGGTTCCAGATATATTATGTGTGAGGTACTGTAGACCTACCAGAAAGACTTGTATAAGTTACACAACATATAATTTCCTCCTTTCCCTCTCATATTTATTTTTCATAATAATCTGCCTGCAAGTTAATCAATCTATATTCGTATTACACTACTGTATACATGTAAGCCTATTCTATCCCCATAGAGGCGTCTGTAGTGGGCCTGTTGACTCCTCTGATAGGTAATGTCTCCACTGCTCTCCAGGGATTTATTGACATTGGCAAGATTGGTTTGGGAGTGGCCAAGTTTATCAACATCATATTTGACCAGGTAAACTAGACCTAAAATTTTCAGCTTTGTTACTGAAACTGGTGAGTAGAAGTGAGGAGGAAGGAAGTAAAGTGGACTGGGTTCTGGAATATGATGTAGGTTATGTGATTGACAGAAAAGAAGTAAATGATATAATGGGGTTTAAAGTATACTCTAAACATTTAGCTATTCTAAGGGAAACCATTTGGAAAATATAGATATTTTTCAGCAAATGGAGTGAATGTTTATGGAAAGAATTGGAAGATGAGTAAGATTTTTGTGATCCAGGAAGAGCTGCTTGTGTTATGAATCTGTATGTATCACATCTGGTGATGTGACTGAACATAAAAATATAAGGATTATAATGATCCTTAGCCTAGCCATAGGCTTCTACACATCTGAGTGGGGTAACATGGGACACAGAAGTTACGTTTTACCTTTTACAAATAAGTTTCATATAGTTTTATATAGCCTACTACCTTCACTCACAGGTTGAGTAGAAACAACAGCAGTGTCCCTCTCCAGTACAGTACTGTACTATAATGAATAATTATAATGTTTGCCAGTCAACATCGGTACTGTAGTTCATGAACTACACTTGTTTTTAATTTTTAAATGAATAAGGTGTTCAGCAGCATTGGTGAATACACTACCTATGAGCATATGAAACTGCTTTAACGAAAAAGTCATATGCACGAACATGTCATTGTCTTCCCCATTGCATTGATTGCCACACGTGATAAACACCATGATGGTGACCTTAGTAGGAGTAGAGTACGTAACACAATATCCCCGTCTTGGCTGGGAATTACCCCCACCACCTCTGATCTATGCTTTTGAAAATTGAAGTTTTAGGGCTAAATCAGGATGAGCACTACACTGTACAAAAGCATTCATGCAGAACATTAATACCCATGTGAAATCCAGTTGTAAATTCAGATTTATTGTTTCCGGTTTTTATTCTACCATGACAATGGGCTACAGTACTCTACTACAGAAGTTGTAGCAATGATGAATTGCTTTTGTTAACTATTTAACTTTCTTTTGTTTAATTCTGTATTCTTAGACCTACTTAACAGGGTGTTTAGAGATGGTAGTTTTATTCCCAGAGTGTAATTATCCCAGAAGACAAGAGACAACATGGGCGGGTACGCAGGGAAGCTTTGGCAAGCCCTAGAGTGAGTACAGTACTACAGTGTTGTTAAAGAGGATTGCAAATGGTGTCACCTACAGCTTGCAGCCTCATTAGGGTTTACACATTCGTATGCTGCTATGTTCTGCTTTTAAGTCCCAAGTCAATAAATTATTGTGAGGGATTGAACATTACGCTAGCAAGTTGAATTGTCTGGTGTGTTGTTTAACATGATGTTGGGGTGTGTTATAATACTGTCTTTAATATTGTACAGTTTCTGTAAAATTTATTCATGTCTTGTTCTGTTCAATTTTTATGGTGCAAAATTTGTTAGAAGTAATTTGTTGCAGATAATATTAATTGATAGATATTAATCCTGAATGATGTATTTGTGTTTTTTTTTAATTACTCTTATTGTATCAGAGTAATAATGGTTTTGTGAATAGGAGTTGTTAACACCTTGTACGATGTTGCCATAGCAGGTAAGGTAAGACTTTCCAAAGAGATTAGAGGCTAAAAGATTCAGTAGTATTAAATCTTCATTTAGATTGTAGTAGTACAGCAAGTATTATGCCAATATACTGTATATATATATTGTTACGTCCCCAGTCCCGGGCCGACTGAAGCACGCAATCAGATTAATTACAAACAAAAGGAAGAGCAAACTTAAACACTTTTAAAGCTTCAAAGCTTTATTTTATCTTTTTCTCAAAAGCCTGGATCTCTGTCTCACCCCTTGATCTTACCACACCACCCTTTTTACATTGTCTTTCTAAACTCTATATAACATTTCATAGTCATCCCAGAACTACTCTTGGAATATAACAAAATAAGGTAGTGACATCTTCTACCTAGTAGTGAAGATGTCAACACACACTTCTGTACCAAAATACAATGACCATGTGACATAATCCGGGTAGTGAAGATATGTCACATTGTAATCATCTTCTATTTAATAGTGAGGATGTTAATATGCATTTCTCTACTAAAACATAAAGGGCGATGTGACATAATCCTTCCCTGTATGGTAGTGAAGATGTAGTGAAGATGTCACACCGTAACACCCCCTTTCCAATTTTTAGATGTGAGTTCTCCCTTAGGAGGACTCTTATCGTACATTGTTATAACACATGGTGGATAAATTATAATTTTCTCTGCTATTTCTTTCTCCCAGAATTCGTCATCATCTTCATCTTCATAATCATTATCATCATCATCTTCATCTTCATAATCGTCATCATCTTCATCATAACTTTCTTCGACTTCATCATCTTCTTGAACTTCATTTTCTTCTTCAACTTCATTTTCATCTTCAACTTCATTTTCTTCTTCAACTTCATTTTCATCTTCAACTTCATTTTCTTCTTCAACTTCATTTTCTTCTTCTTCATCATTTCTATTTTCATCCAACAAGCGCTTCTCGAGCCTGCTGCCGTCCCTCAATAGTTTACTGATGAGCTGGAATGTTTCCTTGTATTGGGGGTTGCTCATTGTTTTGGGTTCAGTTTTCCATAACTTGTGGTGAAGCACAACCATCTGGTGGTTTAGTTTGCCTAGCTGTTCTTCGATTTCGGGCTCCACGTTTATGTCTGTGGCTTTGTTGGCGCTCCTTGACCCGTGATGAGCTGATCTCCTTGTCTTCTTGTGAACTGGTTTCTTAGAGTTCTTTTTCATTTCCTCGCCGTTGTCCTGGTGGCCTTCTTCCTCCTTTTCATTGCTCTCCTCCTCCTTCTCCTCCTTTTCCAACTCCTCTTCTAAGGGATCCTCCTCCTCAGCAACACTTTCTCCCTCAATTTTATATTCGCTCTGCTCTGCCTGTATTTCTTCGGCTTGTTCCTCGTCCTCAAGACTACTTTCAGCTTCACTTTCCATGGAGTCGTCTTCCAAGGAGCTTTCTTCCTTGTTATCGCTGTCTTCCTCACACTTTTCTTCCACATCGTATTCTCCTAATTCTTCTTCACTTATTTCTTCCACATTGTTCTCAGTGGTTTCTTCCTCAGCGTTGTTTTCAACAGTTTCTTCATCAATGTTTTCAGCAGTTTCTTCCTCAGCATTATTTTCAGCAGTTTCTTCATCAATGTTTTCAGCAGTTTCTTCTTCAGTGTTTTCAGCAGTTTCTTCCTCTGCTTCTTTTCCCTCTGACACAAGGAAGTTCACTTTATTTTCAGCTGGGCCTCTATTTCTGGCCTCCAGCTTTTTTAACTCAAGCTCGAGTTGAGCTGTCTCCTCCTTTTCTTTCTTCAGGAGGAGCCGCAAGAACTTCATTTCCTGCTCGTACTCCATACCTTTCGTTAGTACTCCTTTCTGGTGCCACTTTTCCATTACTTCACTATGGATTTCCTGCGCTACTTTTCTTGCATAATCCATGACTTTTTCTCGATAAATCTTCAAATCGAGAATCTCTTCAACTCCTCTCAAAATCTTCTCAAGAAATGTTCAATATTTTCTCAAGACTCCCGGACAGGCCCCCAATTCTGTTACGTCCCCAGTCCCGGGCCGACTGAAGCACGCAATCAGATTAATTACAAACAAAAGGAAGAGCAAACTTAAACACTTTTAAAGCTTCAAAGCTTTATTTTATCTTTTTCTCAAAAGCCTGGATCTCTGTCTCACCCCTTGATCTTACCACACCACCCTTTTTACATTGTCTTTCTAAACTCTATATAACATTTCATAGTCATCCCAGAACTACTCTTGGAATATAACAAAATAAGGTAGTGACATCTTCTACCTAGTAGTGAAGATGTCAACACACACTTCTGTACCAAAATACAATGACCATGTGACATAATCCGGGTAGTGAAGATATGTCACATTGTAATCATCTTCTATTTAATAGTGAGGATGTTAATATGCATTTCTCTACTAAAACATAAAGGGCGATGTGACATAATCCTTCCCTGTATGGTAGTGAAGATGTAGTGAAGATGTCACACCGTAACAATATATACATTTGGGAATGTTGTCTCTAACTTTTTACTTGACAGGAATCCAGCTCAGGCATTCATTGGAGTATACTAAGGAACAGACCAACAGTACAGTATCACAGTCTCCCCAAATCTTGATGTGTCCTTTCTTCATGTCAATATTTCTAATTTCTTTTGAAGGAAAACACCCTTGAATGAATCTGGATATGAACTCACCATGGGCTGAGAAATGAAAATGTGGTATGCCCAATTTTTCATTACTTCAGAACTTACAGGTTGAGCTTTCATACTACGGTACTAAAGTATATACAATACAAAGCTCATCCTAGGAAGGGTTCTTGTCTCAGCTATTTTATTGAACATTTTGCCAGGATAATAATCGTATTACTTTTATCCTATTATGGAATTTTTGTTTGCATGATTAAAAATGCATGGCAGTTTTGAATCATGCCTGAGAACTATATATGTGATGAAACATTAATAATACAGAAAATTTACGATGATGTACATTGTTAGTTTTCTCTTAGTGCTGTTGGTAGTGTATATGTGTGGGGTATTAATGCATGCCTTTTATTAAGTGCATTTTAGCATTTATACACAAATCATTACCCCCCATCATTACTTACAGTATTGAACCATTTTGTTTTCAATCATTGTTCATTTCCAGCATTTTTTCCACTTTTGTTCTTTTACAATAAAAAAACCATTTTGGACCCAAGCATTTTATCCACACATTATAGCTGACACTACTATTTCCTCAAGCATATCTTGATCTATCTATCTATAGCTCTGACGTCTCATTCCCTCCGGGAACTCCTCCTAAGGGGGTGGCCATGGCAGAAGTGCCTCCAGTTCTCCCTGTTCCAACACTCCCTCCTTACTTGATGAAGCCCTCCCCTGCCCCTCATGCTTCTCTCCTTTACATACTCTTCCACTCTGTTCTGCCATCTAACCGGCGGTCTGCCTCTCACACCAGGTCCCACAAATTCACTTCCATACACCTTCTTTACAAATTCCTCACCTTGCATTCTCTCTACATGTCCAAACCACCTCAGAGTATTACGCTTCACTCTCTCAACCACTCCACATTCAATACCAATTGCCTTCTCACTCATACAACATCTCTCATACACACTCTCATTACTTTCTCCATCTCACCTGGTAAGTCCACATGCTCCTCTCAAGTAACTCATTTCCACAGCACCTATTCTAGACTGATGCGCCCTACTCCATGTCCACGTCTCCGACGCAGTGTTGGCAGGATTATACTATTTCTCAGTCCCCTTTTCACTTCCATACTCACACTTCTACTCTTCATAATCCCCAGTGATCCTATGACCTGTCTACCCTTCACTGCTCTCTCCCTAATTTCTCCTTCCAAACTCCCATGTTTACACAGAACTGTACTCAGGTACTTAAACTCCTTCACTTCCTCCATCCTCTCACCCCTCAGAGTTATCTCACATTTCGTCCCAGTTGGTACTTACATTCATGTAAGGTGTAGCAAAGTCAATCACTTCAGTTTCTGCTCTCTCAAATACCATTACTTTACTTTTACCAACATTCACCTTCAGTTTCCTTCATTTACACACAGACTGAAACTCATCCACCACTCTCTGCAACTCCCTTTCACTCTCCGCCATCAGCACAGTGTCATCCGCAAATAAACTTGCCACCAAGGACCAATTTGCTTCATTCAGCCTCAACTTCACCCCCAGAGCATTCACTTTGGCTTGATTTGCATGCATGGACAATGCTATATGTTCTTCCTCCACACACTTAGCAAAGCACTTGCACACATTCTTTTCCAATCTGTGATATAATTCTTGAGTGAAAAAGGGAGAACTGGAGATTCTTCTGGTTTATCCACCCTCTGGGAGGAGTTTCCAGAGGGATTGAGGAAAAAGAGCTGATTATGTTGATAGGTATACTGTAGGAAAAACCTAGCCATTGTTCATTCATGAAGTAATTGGGGGATCTTGCCAAAGTACAGTAGTAGATATTTTTGGTTCAGCAAGGTCATGAATATATATTGGAAGGAATGCCAACAGCAGTACAGTATAGGCTAGTAATAATGACAAGGACTTTTGCATATACAGTACTTTACTCAAGTACTTCCAGTCTTTTATGGATACAGTACTAGTATTATGAGCCATTGTAGATTGTGATCTTGTAATGTGCTCTACTGTAATTTTTCTCTTCTTCTCCTCCAGGTGTTTAATGCCTCTGAAATAGATATGAACTTTGGCTCCTACATCCCAATGGCAGATCGTAAGATCCTGGGCATGTTTGAGCTGCTGTCTCGCCGCCTTGACCAGATGGAACACGGGGTAGGTTGACGAGGCTGTTGGTGTGAATGGTGTGAGAGAGACATTGGGCAGGGCAAGATAAGGCAGGGGTATGGGTATGGTTTGTGTGGTGTGGTGTGGTGTGGTGTGTGAGTGAGTGACTGGTGGGAGAGAGAAGTAGGGCCGGGCAAGATAAGACACGGGGGTGGTTATGGTTTGTGTGGTGTGGTATGGTGTGTTGGGTATGTCAGTAGAACATGACCATTGGTGAGATCGAAGAGAGTTGGGTATAATTATGATAAGGGTGACATTCATTAGTATGGACTGTACAGTAGGTGGAAATTGGCCAACTGGTACAATACTAATGATATACTTCTTTTTTTCTTTCTTTTGTTTCTTTTTTTTTTTTTTTTTTCTTTCTCTGTATCTATAGGTAGCACCAATAATAGGCCTTGTTGTTATTAACTTTTTGAAAGGAGAAAAGATTGCTACTGATTGCACATGTACTGTACAGTATTATGAATCAGTTTGATAAAGCAATTTTAGAATATATTTTACACAACTTACTGTCCAACAGGTACATGGTATTGCCAACTCCCTGCGTGACCTTGCAAGTGGGATGCAAAACATGGTGCGTTGGGAAATTGCCTTAGACACCTTGGAAGAGTATGCCCGCCCCATCAATGGAATGTATAAACGTTTCCTTCTTTATCAAAAGATGAAAGACAAGGTTGGTAAAAATTAATGCAGGTAATGTTTGATTAAATATACATATTTTTTTTCATCATCATTGGTCATAATACTCATTATCATGATTTCATTACAGTATGCAGTTCCTGTATATATTACTGATGATAATGAACTCTTGTGTTTATATGTTTTTTTATTGGTATGATAGTATGCCAGTTCTGTTAGGACCTCCACCTCTCACAGGTTGAGGATCACACACTGATGGACTTTGCCAATGCAGTAGTGTCCCATCACCCACACTCAATCATGTCACTCATGGCCCACATCCACAGTATGGCTGCTCCAGAGGCTGCACAGTATGCCAACTCCCCTCTCAACATCAACTCAGAGGTGTGACTATAATTGCATTATGTATACTACAAATGATTGCTTATCTTACTTTTACAAGTCGATTTGTTTCTGCAAAAGACAAAGTATTCCGAGATTATACATTGCATGACTTGCATCAGTTGCCTTGCTGATTTGTAGATTCAAATAAGTATGATGAAAACTGGATAAGACTTTTGCAATACAGTATATTTTTGCTGAAGAGCTTATTGTGCCTCAGGTAAAGTTATATCACATATACATGCAGTGCATGTATGTATATATATATATATATATGAATATAATTTTATTTGCCACACAGACCTTCTCAATACTGAACGATCCCAAGGATGTGTACAGTGTGCCTGAAAAAGTGACACGGAAGATGGTGTTGCAGGAGAGATTGCTGGCAAGTGACCAGATTGGCTCAAGTGACAATCAGAGACTCTCTCTCCGACCCAGTGTCTTCCGAATGCTTCAGGATGCCCTCTGGTGAGCTGCTAGGGGATGGAAAATGAGTTAATCCTTACATTTATTGCACATGTTCTCTCAGTAATTTTCTGACACCACTTGCACAGGTTACAAACTAATTACCCAAAACACTGCCACCTACCAAATATAATATAATCCCCTGTATTGCCATCTCTATTTTACCAGACAAGTGATTATTGCCAGCTGCATCAGTCACCACAACAGCTGCTGGAGGGCCTGTATTTGTTGCTGGCACTAACTGAGGCAAGAGGGTTTGCCATGCTGGAGTTTTCCTGGATGCTTCTAAGAATCTACAATGAAGGTTAGGCAGTTGTCATTATACGGTAGTATCTTTTGGAGACAAGAAGTGAAATTTCTTCTCCATACAGAATTTTTTTTTTTCTTATGGTACACTTTAGGTAAAAGAAAAGAAAACCAGGGATTATCATTTTCTCGCATTCCTCCATCAGGTAACTTCACTGTGGAGCAGGAGGTGTCAGAGCAGCTTTACATGCAGTACTCTAAAGACATCATGCGTGAAGCCAAAGGAGCTATTGCAGAGAGTTCCCGAGACTTCTACCGTTGTGACCCTCGACAACATCTTGAGGGAGAAACTTATGTACAACTGACTGAGCTCCTCCAGGTCAGTCATATTTTATGAAACTCAAAGGTTATAGTGTAGTAACATAATAGTTATTGCTAGAAAGATAGAGGAAGTTTATGTGCAAAACCAAGGGGATACATAAAGTTAAATTTTCTGTACTTGAAATGATAAGATAGGTCACTGTGCTCAAAGACTGTTTCAATGGATTTCCCTTATATCTTAACTGATGCACTTTGTTTATTTTTCAGGGTTATATTGAAAATGAAGTTGACATGAATGAAGCTGGATCCTGCTCCCAAAACTGCCGCTATTATGAACATGCCAAGAGTGAGGGTTGCTATGCCCCTACGACCCAGTACTGTGGGAAACATCGTCGCTGCCGTGGGACACTGCATCACTGCACCTTCATTGATGCTGATGCTAATGTTTGTCTCTCTCGCAAACCTTACAGACGATATGAGGCCATCAAGTATGAAAATGGCAATACCTTGGGACCAAATCACAAATGTGACACATCAGCAAGTATGAAGGTAGGAACTAGATGATGTATAGGGAATGTTGTTATTAACATTCATAGAGTTGACATTAAGGATTTTGATCCATAGGCCTACAACCATTAAGGACTGAGTTTACAGCACTATAAATTTTGAATATACTGTTTAGTACCTGGTTGTTTATATATATCCGGAGCACCAAGGGACTGAATCATTGACACACTGATATTTATGTCACCCATTTACTGTACTGGTATATAAAGTACAGAATAGAAAGAGAGAGAAGTCTTCACTTTATTTTTATCACATTATCTTGTGTTTGGTATTTTCAGGTTGACTCCTGGTGGCGGTTCTTGTACCACTGTTCTTATTGCTTTTGTTTGTGTGATGACAGCGAGTCCCCCTCCACTGACCGCTACTTCAGCCTTACTCCGGCACTCAGTGACACTCAGAGGAATATGGTAAGAAGACCACAGGCTCTTACTGGTATTTTTGTTCATTTCTTAGCAATAATATCAGTGGTGCTGGCCACCACCCGGCCCTTCTGACATATCAGAAGAGGCTGGATGGAACCATTGCGGATGCCTGTCCGGGATGCAACACAGCACCCCATTCTATTAAACACATTATTGAAGACTGCAACGCACACAACCACACTCGCCAACAACACAGCATACACTCTTTGAGAGCATTGTGGGAAAGCCTGGTTCAGGCAATGGCCTTCCTCAGGAGCTCGGGGCTGCTTGGCCAGACAGCTTGAGGAACTTCAACAACAACAACATACATTATCATAATTTTATAGTTTTTCTCAGAAATAACCTCCTAAAGTTTATACAGTATGTTTTCTTCTCCAATAAAGAAAGGATCAAGATTTTCTTAATATTAATCCTGTCTTTTCTATTTATACATAACAATATTTTATTTGCCAAGTCCAGTATCATAGTCCCTGGGCCCAGTTGGCTGTAACCAAATTGTTTTTCCTCAAAATCTTAATCAGGTTAATTTGATGCACTACCTTCATTGACAGTGTTCTTAATATTTTTTTTTTTTTCTGCCAGATTGTCACTGGCCTGAAATTCACCAAGCAACGTCGAGTAATCCATCTCCAAATTCAAGAGGGTCAAGCTCTTCCCCAGGGTCAGGTCAATACAACTTCCCTTCACTGGGTGCCTGTGGAGCCCATCAGCATCATCAGGTATTGCCAGGGGAGTGTGAGCACAGTACCAAAGAAGAGGAGTATTATATGATGATAACAGAGATTGAAAATGTAAATGAGGCTTTGCTTGTGTAAATATAGGTGGATGAGTAGGTTCGGAGGTACAAAATGGTACTTGTGAAAAGAGGGACAGACTATAAATAAGAAGGTATAAGTGGTGTTATGGTGGAGTGAAGTATGATAATTCCGTTAAATAGTTATAAATATTTATATTGACTGGTCATTAAGTAGGATTTAACTGTTTTTGGAAAGAGTAAGTGATAGCCAGTAGTGATGTATTGTAGTTCCAAATTCCCACCCGAATGTCTACCCAATTTTCATTTACAAATAATGGGAGGAAAGTAGCAGGATATGCTAAATTTTTTGACAACTTTTATCTCTTCCACAATTAGAAGCCACTGTTTGTAACCATTATAAGAATTAGTAAGTATACAACCCCTTTCATGCAATGCCTCATAATATTCCCACAGCACCGCCTACACTGAAGGTACACACTACAAGAAGCTGTCATTCGTGGATCGCAGCATCGACCTTGACCGTTTGGATGGACCTCTGGAACACGTGGTGACTGGAGTGCGGTTCCGGATGCTCGGGTCACACCTTAACCTTGAGGCACGTAAAAGTAACAATGATCACTGTCATTTTGACCAGCCCTATTCAATATGGTATTATGGTACTGCAGCCAAACTATCATAATTTATTTCATTTACAAATTGTCTCATCATCAGCCATTGTTATTTTTGTAGGACAAATATCAATCCACATATTGTTTTGGTGTAGTCATCCATGTATCCCATTTGGTAAGTAGAGAATGGGCTTTCTGCTGCCCTTTTTTTTTTTTTCCCACATGCACGCATACACACATACTACTGTTGATTTGAGGACCCAATTTGCTTAATGTTATAGAATTTTCATGGAGTTTTGTTTGCTTATGTAGCCATGATGCTCTTTGTACACTATCAAATCTTTTTTGATATTTGGTATTCCGTGTCCATGTTAATAATTCATATAACATCTTCCCACAGCTTCAGATAACACCTGTCAACTTCACAACAGGGGAATTGAGTCCTCACCGAAGCTACTGGATAAGCAACGACAACACCCCAAACATGGAGGAAAACCCACGACAGGAAATTCATCTCCTATCTCCTGATGATCCAACAAAGTTCCCTGCTTTGTCCAAGATAGATTCTGACCCAGACACCTTCGTACGATTTGGCCCAACTGACCGTGGGAAGGATGCAGCACAGCTCACAGTTCCATTCCTTGATGCCCAGACTGTTGCTCCAACACCGAGTTCTTGGTTGTCTGGGATTGAGCTCTTCCACAAAGGGCAGGGAGGTTCAGGTGGCTTCCTGGGATTCAAGGTGATATCCTACAATGCAACAGAGCACATGCATGTGGAGGAAAGCACTACCACCACTGTTAATCTTCCTAACATACCAAGAGCGTAGATAGATTTTCATGTACACATTTGCAGTTATTAGTGATAGGTAGTAATGACAAGTGTTGAAGTACTGATTCTTATAGGGTACTGTACTTAATCAGTAGTTTTGAATGTCTTAGATCAGATCTAAGTGATAGGTTTATTTCAGTACTAGACCAGACAAACTATATTGGCTATTATATGTTGCATAATAATTTTTAACAATTGATACTTATGTTCATTTTGATATTAGGGTTGTAGGCTACTTGCTTTTCAACCTTCCATGTTAATTATTAAATGCCAGTAATATACAGGACTACTATAGCATTACAATAATGCTAGTGCTTCATAAAATTTTCTAATGTAAAGGATGCCTCAGAATTCTTGATTACCAAAGCTTTATATATATAATATAATTTTAGAAACAAGAATGCAATACTGTAGTTTTTGGTGAATAATTTATTCTACACTAACTAATGTTCATTTTTTGTACTATACCATACACTAGTTAAGGTATTAAATTCAGTCATTGTATAGTACTGTACGTGTTTATATTCCTATCTATATGCAGTTCTCTTAAGTGTCAGGAAATAAGTAGGAAAGTGTGAGCAGACCACATGGAGGAAGCAGTACGAGTAAAGATTTTCTGCAAGCTTACTTTAAAAACTAAGGTAAGGTATTTGACGTTTTTCCAATGTGAGTTTGACATTTCCATACCCAGCAATTATCATGCTTTTTCCAAGGTTATTCCACTTGTACACAATTCTTATTTCCCAACTGAAATGTCTTCGTATATAGTGTACTGTACTAGGACTACACAACCATGCATCAAGTGGAGCAGGGCAAGACTCATCAACCAGAATTAATTTGTAGGTTTGCTGCACTCTTCCTAGCTCTAGTAACCGATTTAACCAGGGAAGAGTAGTGCCCAGTTTCACATCTGATCCATGGTTGCTGCAACAGTGCCACATGTCAGGGCGAGTTCAGATACATAGTCATGGCCAAAATTCCCTTTCCACCTTCTGTGTGGGTCACTCAACTGACCTGTCAAACCTCGACCTTAATACCTTCCTCTCCTAGAGTGAATGAATGATTTTTTTTTGAAGACAAGTTATGGCTACATCTGTACGAGAGGATCATTAAGGTAGGACAAAATTAAATATGCTACTCCTTCACTCTGTCTTTGTTATTCAGTTTAGATTACATTATCAGTTTGGATAATTGCTTCCCTACTTCTTGCTCTTTAATGTTTGTTAAAATAAAGCTTAGTTGGTGGTCTAATAATTATTAGACAGTGTTTAATACATTACTTTTGTCCAACTATACACTACCAAGAGCAAAAAGCATGGCTAGAGAATCCATTCCTGACACAGCACTGGGTTAACTTGAATATATAATAGTTCCTTTACTATAAGGCAAAAGGCTTCATTTTACCTCTGGGAATTGGAGGCCTATCTATTCCTCTAAACTCTGCCAGAATCTTCATAAACAACCTCCTGTGTGTTTTTGAGGTCATCTTGCACTGGACCCAGCAACACCTCACCTGTGGAATAAAAAATAGTTATCTGTTTGATCTAAATTTAGTCCATTTGTTGTGGGTTAGTTCTGGAGGGCTATGGATACTTCCATTGTGGGATTAAATGTTAATTTGTCAGTTTTGGGTTCCTTTTAACAGTTGCACTCGTCCAAAAGTTCCTTAACTTCACCAACCAGTTTTCAAACCTTTAGATTCAGTTTCCAGTTTGAACAGAGGCAATCATAAACATCTGAAGCAATATCTGGCTGGTGGAGTTAAACTTTTAAGTTACTTGGAAAGCCTACTGATGAACTAGCATTGTCCAGGGGAGCGATTAGGGCATGGCAGAAAGAGTGGGGAAGCATATGGTAGAAAAAAAAAAATTGGAGAAAAGGGGAAGATCAAACTGAACGTCGAAGCTATTAAAATAATTAAGGGTTTAAGGCAAGCAAGGTACTAGAGTGTACAAGTAATGGAAAGGAGATTTACTAAGGTTTGTTAGATAGGCCTTCCATAGCAAGAACAGGAGTGAGTGGTGGGCAGGTGGAGGGACTGAATGCTATGAAGAGCAGAGTTAATCAGTTAACAGGCAACCCACTTCCCTCATACCAGTGAATCTGGGTTAAACGGTATAATAAACACTTTGCTTGCCGAGGTTATTGCCGAGACTATGAACCCTAAGGCACAGGGAGGTCGAGGGACCTAGGTTGAAGCAGACCACACCAGTCAGGTGGATTAATTAACATGGAGTACACTAGCGGAAAAATCAATCTTTGACTCCTGTGAGCCTTATTTGTTTGAACGTACTTATCGGGTGAAACTTACGTCTGTGAGGTACCCAACATATATCCACCCAAAATCGATAATTACAAGGGAATTTGAATATTCATCACTAACAATTCCTTCACGTAACTTAAACTCATGACTTCATAAAAGTAAAAAATACACTATTGAAGACTCCAATAGTTATTAAAATTAGTAGGAGCAACAGCAAGGTCAGAATCATGGCCGTCTCTAGTAAAGTGAACACATCGCTAGTCCAAATCCAAGTGACAAGCCTCGAAGGAATTTGATTTGATATCTATATTTTAGATTTAAGGTCACAAGATATTAAATGGGAATACAGAGTATCGACAGGAAAGTCCATAATTTAGCAGCGAGATCAAGAATGTATTTTCAGGAAGTTAGATAGTCTGAGATTGGCTTAAGGAAGACTCTTCAACTTTTGAATGATAGATGTAACCTGTACTCGCATCATTTGGAGGGATCCCAGGTGTTGATGTCATTGTGAATCATCCTTGTTGGTCCATTAAGGGGAGGGTACAGTTTTGGCATTTTGGGAGATAATGATTCCTCCAAACTATTCCCAGCAACAGGCCACCATTATTTCTGCTAATCTGGTCCTGTTTCCTGGCATACTTTGGAGGAATCAAGGCACTCTAATGTACCAAACGTGTACTCTCCCCTTAAGCAAGTTCCTCGTCTCAATCACAGACAACTGGAAAGAATCACTCATTAGAAAAAAAAAAAAAAAAAATGTATATATAAGTATTTATTAAGAGGTCCTGAATATAATGGTATTTCACACATATGGTTCTACACATCCAAAAATACTTAAAAGAAAGTGAAAATACAAAATACTTAGCAAATTGGAACGCTACAAATACCTAAAAAAGACCACCCTAGACATGAAATACCCTATAGAACGAACAGGCAACAAATAGGAGAATCAGCAAGAATACGAGATCAGCAACTACACCTCACCTTCACTGCAACACATTGGAGAAACAGCAAGAATATGAGATCAGCAACTATACCTCACCTTCACTGCAACAAAACACAACCTCTCCTGACCACTGCTCCACGTGTTCTGCCGACCACTACCGACCAGCCCTGCCTCAACACCTCGGTCCCGTCAAAAGCGCGGGAAAATGACCAGCTGATCGTGAAGCTACTGGTTGGTTATTTGAAGCTTCGAGTCTATAATTATAGGGTGTCGAGACGGTCCGTGGAGTGTATGGACCTCCAGATTCCACCAAATTAGGTCACGAAACAAACGATTGGTCTGCTTCCTGGCACAATTTGTATGTTTGGAGGGAATATTAAAAGGATAATATCTTGTTGGTTTATTGGAGGGCTACTGAGTACTTCAAACTATGCCACGAAACAAGCTACTTCATTATACGAGTAGGAGAGTTTGTTTTGTAGCATAGTTTGGAGGAATAAGTAAGTAGTCCTTCAATTCGCCCACAGTTGATCTTAATTATTTCCCACTATAAAATAATTCATGAATACCTATATCGAGTTTTGTTATAGTATTTTGACCAACTTTATAACTAATAACCGGGAATAATTATAGTGCTCTACTTTATGGCGATAAGTTTAAATCTATTTTTTTCTAAGTTATGTAATCATATATAAACTTTTGGAGTACATTACAGTGTTTATGAGATGCAGATAAGTACACCTCGTTGTGCAAATATTTAGTGTAATTCGTCTTGGATTACATTACAATAATCAAAACGCCATGAAATGTAATGAGGGAACCAGCACTGTATATTTTATCCACGTTAAATAAATGAATAAATAATTAAATACATTAATAAAATGGAGTACAAATAATCAACACATGTATAAATCTTTTTGCCTGCAACAATTAAAAAACAAACAAGCATATCTTTGGTTTTAGATGAAAAATTGGTGGAAATGGCTAACGACCTTTTAACCAAACGAGGTAGTTAATTAAGAGAGTCGTTTGTTGTGGAGCGAATTGGAGGGATACGAATTTCCTCCAAACACTGCCGCCACGATACAGAAAGCAAAGCAAAAATGATACAGATTCGGTGTAGTATCTGGATCTGCACACATATACACACACCTTGACGCACACGTATGCTTCTCCACATACACACACATACACTCCCTTTATTATTTTATAAATATATCGCCTTAATCAATTACCATTACGTAGTCGATAGGGGTTAAACCCAAATAACACACACACACACACACACACACATCTGGATCTTGTTTCATATACGGTCCAACAGATGGAGTATACTGTACAGCACAGATGTATACAAAAAGGCAGATAGATGACAATAAAGGGGTCAATAATTCATGTATACTGTATAACACCTGCAAATTCACGGGGCTGCTCGGTCATACAGCTTGAGGAACTTCAACAACAACAACAACAACCTGCAAATTCAGAGTGTTTTGACTATATATAACAAAATTCACCCTGGTAATTTGTGTACTGTACCGTCTACTATGAGGTGCCTAACAGAATAGAAATGATCCCCAAAGCTACACCAACAGTAATGGTAATTGTAGAGAAATTTACCAGCAGTTTAAATCGTTGAAAATACCAAGGGTGTGTTTGTTAGGCTGTCATGTATGTTAAGAGAGTGAGTCAGTCAACAGAGACGAGGTGAATGACCTAACATAACCTGGCGTCCTTTGCCTACACCACCACCACCACCACCACCTTCTCCTCCTCCTCCTCTTTCCCTTCACCTCTTTCTTTTACTCTCTCTCCTCTCTTTTTTCCTTCCTCCTCCTCCTCCTTCCCTTCACCTCTTTCTTTTTCTCTCTCTCCACTCTTTTTTCCTTCCTCCTCCTCCTCTTCCCTTCACCTCTTTCTCTTACTCTCTCTCCATTCTTTTTTTCCTTCCTCCTCCTCCTCCCTTCACCTCTTTCTCTTACTCTCTCTCCACTCTTTTTTCCTTCCTCCTCCTCCTCCTTCTACCTTCACCTCTTCCTCTTACTCTCTCTACACTCTTTTTTCCTTCATCCTCCTCCTCTTACTCTCTTTCCTCCTTTATCCCTACCTCCTCCTCCTCTTCCTCTTACTCTCTCAACACTCTTTTTTTCCTTCATCCTCCTCCTCCTCTTACTATCTTTCCTCCTTTATCCCTACTTCCTCCCTTCATCTTTTCCTCCTACTCTCTCTACACTCTTTTTTCCTTCATTCACCCTTAACCAAATTCTTCCTCCTTGCCCATTACTTTCTACCCTGCTTCTCACCTCGTTCCTTCTCAGCCAATGATTTATTTTCTACTCTCTCCTCGTTTCCTCTCTTGCTCCCCCTCCCCCCTCTCATTCTCTTATATACACTCACTCCAACCTTTTGTCCTTCCTCCTCCTCCTCCTCTCTCTCTCTCTCTCTCTGTGTGTGTGTGTGTGTGTGTGTGATCAGGTTGATGTGGCCAGTTAGATGGCATTTCCTCCCCAGGCCACTCGTCAGGTCACACGGCGCATCAAGTACAAGTAACCAAGAAGGATATGACACAAATTACACACACTTTATAATTATCAACCGAAAACTTTTATATATGTTAGAACGAAAAGAGCTGTTTATTTAGGTAAAAAAAAGTTGACAGCTTTGAGTAAGTTATTTGTATACTGACGGTAAAAAAAAGTACAGCGTGTAATTAGTTAGTAATTACATTGAGTTTAAGGGGGTGCAGGAGTAGGGGACAGACAGGCTTGGGGGGTGCGGGATTAGGGGGACAGGCTTGGGGTTGGTAGAAAGCCTGTCCCTTATTCCCGCACCCCCTAACCCCCCCAAGCCTGTCCCCCTACTCCCGCACCCCCCAAACCCCCCCCCAAGCCTATCCCCCTACTCCCGCAACCCCCTAAACCCCCCCCAAGCCTGTCCCCCTACTCCCGCACCCCCCTAAACACCCCCAAGCCTGTTCCCCTACTCCCGCACTCCCCAAAACACCCCCGAAGCCTGTCCCCCTACTCCCGCAACCCCCTAAACCCCCCCCAAGCCTGTACCCCTACTACCGCACCCCCCAAAACCCCCCCAAGCCTGTCCCCCTACTCCCGCACCCCCCTAAACACCCCCCAAGCCTGTTCCCTTACTCCCGCACCCCCCTAAACACCCCCCAAGCCTGTCCCCCTATTCCCGCACCCCCTTAATTAGTTACTGGAGACTGACTGTATATATAAAAATAAAGCATTGACACACAAACACCAAGCTGTGAGAAACATTCAGTGAAGCGTCAGGGATTTTGTTGGTGAATAGAGAATAGGACACAATTTATTATTATATCCTGAGTGGTCCCAGAGTTAAGGGGGTGCGGGAAAAGGGGGACAGGCTTTGGGAGGGAGGGGTTAGGGGGGTGCGGGAGTAGGGGGACAGGCTTGGGGGGGGGGTTAGAGGGGTGCAGGAATAGGGGACAGGCTTTCTACCCACCCCAAGCCTGTCCCCCTATTCCCTCCACACACCCCCAGTCCCCCCCCTCCCCAAGCCTGTCCCCTACTCCAGCACCCCCTTAAATAAATCGGCACAAGTCACCCAACACATGAACCCAAAACAACACGAAGTAATAAAGAAAAAAATGTAAACAACCAATAACACGTAAAGAACAATGAGTCATAAAAAAAGTCCTTTGGTGATGATGTGATGACCAGGCCGTTATTGATGTGGAGGTAGAGAAGGGGTGTGGGGGGCAGGGAAGAAGGGGTGTGGGGGGCAGGGAAGAAGGGATGTGGGGGCAGGGAAGGAAGGGTCAGGGAAAGGGAAGAGCAAGGGTGTAGGGTGCAGGGAAAGGAGGAGCAGAGGTGTGGGGGGCAGGGAAGAAGGGGTGTGGGGGCTGGGAAGAAGGGGTGTGGGGGAAGGGCGGAGCAGAGGTGTGGGAGGTAGGGAAGAAGGGGTGTGGGGGCAGGGAAGAAGGGGTGTGGGGGGCAGGGAAGAAGGGATGTGGGAGGGAAGGAAGGGGCAGGACTGTGGGAGGCAGGGAAGTGAGGAGCAAGGGTGTTGGGGGCAGGGAAGGAAGGGACGGGACTGTGGGAGGCAGGGAAGGGAGGAGAAGAGGTGTGGGAGCTAGGGAAGGGAGGAGCAGAGAAGGGAGAGATAGGGGTGTTGGGAGCAGAAAGGGGAGTGGCAGAGGGGTTGGGAAGCAGTGAAGGGAAGGATAAGGTTGTTGGGTGGTATTGGAGAAAGGTGCAGGGGTATGGAGCAGGGAATGGAGGGGCAAGGGGTGTGGAGAGCAATGGAAGGAGAAGCATATGGTTGTATGTGTGGGGGAAAGGAGGGTTGTAAGTGTGGGGGAAAGGAGGGTTGTAAGTGTGGGGGAAAGGAGGGAGGGATGGGGAGTCGATCGTCTAAGCTGGTCATTGTGTTGATTAGTTACACTGACCTGATATGGCATCCCTTGATACGCCACAGTCATAGCAGTACTCACTCAATCCATGCAGTGAGTTCATTAATGTTGGTGGAACAGTTGGAATTTTGCAGTCTACTTATTCCTCATAACTGTGCCACAAAGCAAACCCATAATTATGTTAAGGACCCTGTGATCGTGTGTGATAATTGGAGACTTCTGATTCCTCCTGCAGGTTATACCACAAAACAAGCTCCTTCCATATAGGTAGTGTTTCGTGGCATTATTTGAGTTGTATGGTTGAAAAGTTATCATTCTTCATCTGATAAGAGCCTCTGATATTTTACTTTGCGAATGATGCATATATAGGAGGGACAGTTAGTTCTTCTCTCCTTAAGGCAACTAACTGATGAATTCTGCTTCCTGTGGGACTTATTTCAACACGTCACTATCTGGAGAAAATAGCTCTACCGTCACTCAGAGCATCTTGGAATATGGTCAGGTTACTGTCCGACTCCGACTCAGGTATCTATTACACTATGAGCTGGAGACGATATAGGGGAGATATCTTAACGTGTCGGTGTAGCCAGGATACTGATCATTGAAGAACACACACGCGGTTCGTTGTTTCATCCATTTGGTGCTTCAGATCTGCTCAAGTTTTCAAATTTATTGTGAGGAAAAGTATCAGTCAGTGTACAGTACATTACAGTACAGTACATGCATTATCTGTCTGAGTTACAATAAAACTTGTACTTATCTGTTCACAGGAGGGATATATGAAGTGTTTAGGGGAAGTTGATGTATCATTCATGGAGAGTGAAAGTAACTCATTGTGAAAAGTACAGACGACAGCTATGATGAAGTTGACGCGATGAAACAAACAGCTAGTTATGTAGTTAGTCAGTAACTAGAAAGCTAGCTAGCAAAAATAAATTAACAGAGACAAAAAATAAACATATTGTACATGTTTTATGCATATTCAATATTACACACACACACACACACACACACACACACACACACATTACTGCACCTCACCTCCACCACTCACTTTGCTCACGTCAAACAAATGAACAAGTCAGTGACCACATACACAAAAAATGAGCCCTTCAGGTGACCTATTTATTCCCTCACCCACTGACCTACTTTCCTCCATGACCTTGTCCCGCACAGGTCACGTCCGCCGGGGAAGAGGAAAGGAAGAAAGGAAGGAAGGAAGGAGGGAGGAAGGAAGGTCAGGTAAAAGCAATATTATGTGGTGTTTCCCTGACCTCTCCTGGCAGCAGCGAAAGTCGTGTCAGGTTAGGCTGAAGTAATTTGTCAGTCTACCTTCCCTGACCAGTGGGTAGGGGAAGACTGGGTTGATTAAGGGGAGATTCTCTTGTTGGTAAATTGGAAGGCTACTGATTCCTCCTAACTTTACCAGAAGACAGACGCCCTCAATGGTACTATGATAGGGGATCTGTTTCGTGGCATAGTTTGGAGGAATCAGAGACCTTCCAATTCACCAACAGAAGAATATCCCCTGAAGGAACACCAAGGGAAGGAAGGATGCATTAAGGTTAGGTTAAGGCTGCACCTGGCTAAAACTGGGTTAAGGTTGAAATGACGTAGGGCAGCCAGAGAATGATTAGGACTGTATTTATCTAGGCCAGGTTCATGTTGTTGTTGTACAGTTGCGGACAGATGTAACAGGCCCAACGGAGATAGGGACCCACATCGAGCATAATAAGGGAAGGACAGAATGTGGGTTGCAGAGGCGAGTCCTTCCTTATGTTCTCTGTGTGGTCCTGTTTCAAGTGTATCTGTTTCATGTGTCCCCAAACTGTACATCACACCTGGGCTGTAATGCTGTGTGGGTAGATTGGGTTATAGGGCTGGGTTGTGAGTTGTTGTTGTTGAAGTAGACTGATGTAGTGTTGTTGGAATGACAGGTTTAAATCAAAATAATAAAAGTTAGTTTACTAAATATTAGAGTGTTGTCTCTTTGTCCTGTTGTCTTTCCTTTACTTTCCTTCGCTCTCCGTCCTTGAATTTGCCTCCTCCTCACACTATCACTTTCCCTCCTAATCCCTACCTTTCATTACACACCTACTAATCAAAAGTAATACATTTCCTCTTTCTAACTTCTCTGTGGTGCTGCCCCCTTCTTGTCCTGTTATCTTTCCATTCCTTTTCCTTCTCTCTCTGCCCTTGAATTTGCCTCGTCACACTATTATTTTCATCCCTTGCTAATCCCTTCCATTCACTATACACACCCCTGAGCATCAATAACATACCTCCACCATGGCCTCCAGTACTATACTATCTCACTACCACCACTACCACTACTACTACCACCACTACTACCAACACCACTACAACACCACCACCACCGCCACCACCACCACTACCACTACTACCACCACTACTCACTACCACACCAACACCACTACCACCACCACCACCGTCACCAATACCACCATTACTACCACTACTACCACCACTACCACTACCACCTTTTCCACACCCTGTAATTATGGACACTTAACCCCCTCCTGCCGTCGCCCCACGCCTCATACCACGCCAACGAATTACGTTACGTACAGTAGGGGCACAAGCCAGACACACGACAACCCCTATATTACGTACAGTACAGAGGCGCAAAGTCCTGTCTAGTCACGAACACCACCGGCTTCTGAGAGAGAGAGAGAGAGAGAGAGAGAGAGAGAGAGAGAGAGAGAGAGAGAGAGAGAGAGAGAAGAGAAGAGAGAGAGAAGAGAGAGAGAGAGAGAGAGAGAGAGAGAGAGAGAGAGAGAGAGAGAGAGAGAGAGAGAGAGAGAGAGAGGAGAGAGGAGAGAGAGAGTGAGAGAGAGAGAGAGAGAGAGAGAGAAAGAGAGAAAGAGAGAATGAAGATAATGAAGAGAAAGAGAAAGAAGAGAGAGAGAGAGAGAGAGAGAGAGAGAGAGAGAGAGAGAGAGAGAGAGAGAGAAGAGAGAGAGAGAGAGAGAGAGAGAGAGAGAGAGAGAATGAAGATAAAAGAAGATAAATGAAGAGAAAGAGAAGGATAAGCGAGAGGACAGACAGAAAAAAGTAGTAGGTCAGGTGGTAGTAGTTGTCCTCCAAGGTAATCACAGTATCCATCCATCCATTCCATCTACCTAGTTTACAAGTGGGTATAAAATATTGGTAAATCTGGAGCAACTGATTCCTCCATACTATTCCAAGCAACAGGCCACCAGTGTCTTTGTTAATATGGTCCTGTTTCCTGGCATATTATTTTTTGGACGAATCGAGACGCTCCTATGTGTATCCCCCCCTTTAAGGACCCTGTGATCGTGTATGAAAATTGGAGGCTTCTGATTCCTCCTGATCATGCCACGAAACAACCTCCTTCCATATAGGTATGTGTGTTTCGTGGCATTAATATTTGAAGGACTCATTTATCTCCAATTTTCTAACTTCAGCACAGGGTTCCCTTAAGAGGATAGTATATTTTTGGCTCATTAGAGAGCGTGGGTACATGTGTGTGTGTGTTGTGTGTGTGTGTGTGTGTGTGTGTGTTGGTATGTTCGGTCATGTGTAGTTTCATGCAAATCATGATGATACTCAAGTTCTCCTCCAAAATGTTTGTTCGCGTTTGTGTAGGTAATGCTTGCTTGTGTCAGTATTTCATCAGTGTGTGTGTGTGTGTGTGTGTGTGTGTGTGTGTGTGGTGTGTACATGCTAATTGTGGGGACACTTTAAAAAGCAAGTGGCCGGAAAATTTCCAGCGCAAGCATCGAGTCAAACACTCCTCCCGTAGGTCAAGTGTACAGTGAAGGTGAAGTGTGTGTGTGTGTGTGTGTGTGTGTGTGTGTGTGTGTGTGCTGGACCGAGTAAGGATACATTCGTCTTAATGATATACATATAATTATACAGTAAACTCGGACAGCAGACATAATTATGTTTTCCGTCACACTGATATATGAACTAATATTATAATGAATAATTGATTGGCAATATGTTCGTCAAACTTTCCATCAAATAAAGTTAAAACATCACTAACTAAATTATTAACACTTTCTCTTATGGGCATGAAAAAATTAGCTCAGGCAGATTTGCAAACTCGAAGACAGGACATATGAAAAAGTATTATCCCTTACGATAATAATTAAGGATTGTATTATTTATTATTATTATTATTATTATATGCTTCGAAGGAATAGAAGGAAGGAAGGAAGGAAGTTTATCTGAAGAAAGTCATACAACAAATTAATTACCTTTTCTCTACCTCCCATCTCCCTTATCTCCTCCTCTCCTTTATTCATTCCTTTTACTCTCCTATATTTTTCTCTGTCTCCCTTTATCACCTCTCTTCCCTCCTCTCCTTTATTCCTTCCTTTTACTCTCTCATATTTTCCCCTGTCTCCCTCTATCACCTCTCTTCCCTCCTCTCCTATACACACACACACCTCCTTCCACATCTGCCACACACAGTCTCTCGTCCGATACCCATAACAATGGCCTCTCACTCTTCCCTTCCCTCAACTTTTTTTTTTTTTTTTTTTTTTTTTTTGTTACCTTCATGTGTTTGGTGGTCGTGACCTACTTACACATCTTTCCCTGCCCTTCCTTCCTTCCTTCCTCCCCCTGTTCTCCTCCCAAGTCCTTTCACTCCCCCTTGCACCCTCTTCTTACCCCTCCCTTCCTTAACCTCGTTCTTTCCCTACTCTCATCCTTTACTTTCCCTCCTCACCAGCCAGACCCTCTTACTATACCCCCCCTCTCCGTGGCCTATACCTCTTCTCCCATCCCCTCCTTTCCCTTCCCTCCCACCAGCTCAGACCCTCTTACTATACCCCCCTCTCCGTGGCTGGCCTATACCTCTTCTCCCATCCCCTCCTTTCCCTTCCCTCCCTCCACCCGTCTTATCCTCTTCTCCTACCCTGTGTCGACAACCTTAACTCGTATTTAGAGTAAACCACAGTGACCTCTCAGATTCCTTCCTCTTTTACTTACTTACATGGCCCCGTCCTCTCCTTGGCAAAGTGGACTCCTATTTTCACTTCTGCTATTTGCTATCCCAGGTTTTGACTTTAGTATCTTATGGATTATTTTTTTCCCTCCTCTCCATGGCAAAGTTGACTCGTATTTTCTCTTCTTCTGCTATTTGCTATCGCCAGGTTTTGACTTTAGTATCTACAGTATTATTTTTTCCTACACCATATCGTATTCTGCTTCCACCTTACGTCCTCAAAATTATTTTCTTCCTTCCAATATCTTTCCCTGTCATTCTCCTAGTCTCACCATTTTCCCTCATTCCTCCTCGTAAACATAAATTAAATCAAAACTAAACTACAGTATTAATTAAGATACAGTTCACCTCATGCAGGCTCCTACGGTAAATTAAGTCCATCCTTAAATCATACTAACAGGGATACGAGTTTAGAATTACCACCAAGCAGCCAGTCAGCTACAAGCCACTTCAAATCTCCTCTGTCCTCTCCTCTTTCACACTTGGATTTTCGCAACCCTTATTTATTCCTCCCGACGTCTTCCTCCCTTTTCCCTCAACCCACTTTCTTCACTTTTCCTTTCACCTCTCCTCTTCTTTCCATTGTTGTTGACCTTTCCTTGTTGAGAGAGAGAGAGAGAGAGAGAGAGAGAGAGAGAGA
>JAWQEG010003229.1:0-47500 GCA_033782935.1 Petrolisthes cinctipes
TCTGAGGAGATATTTGTGAGAGAGAAAAAGAAGCAGAGAATGAAAGGAGGGTGGAAGGAAGAAAGGAGGGCAGAAATAAAGACCAAAAAGAACAGAAATTAAATGACACGATGAAAGGCATGGCACTGAGGATGGAAAGGGAAAGACAAAAGTGAGTGAAAAGAAGTAAAGAAAATACACGAGAGAAGATTAGACTG
Organism: Petrolisthes cinctipes; assembly: GCA_033782935.1. NCBI lineage: Eukaryota > Metazoa > Arthropoda > Malacostraca > Decapoda > Porcellanidae > Petrolisthes > Petrolisthes cinctipes. The sequence goes on from JAWQEG010003229.1 coordinate 198, forward strand.
AGGGAGGGAGAGGTCGATCAGAGAAAGGTGAAAAGATAGGGTCAGGTGAGGTGAGGTGGAATGGGGAGAGGAGGGGGGTGGTGGGGTGGGGATGGGATGGGATGGGATGGGGGTGTGGTGAGGTGGGGAGTGGAGGGTTGGTATAGGGTGGGGTGAGGTGGGTTTGGGTGGGATGGGGTGGGGTGGAGTGGGGTGGGGTAGGGTGGGAGTGGAGAGGTGGGTTAGGTTGGGAAGAGAAGCCCGACCCCGACAAAGGATAGGGAAGGAACATCTGATTAAAAAATAGTAAGATGGGAAAAAAAATGATGGGGAAGAATAATGGAGGTAGGAAGGAATAATAGGAAGGGAAGGTTGAATGGTGGAGGGGAGATGGTGGTGTTAAAAGGTAGGAGGAAGGAGTGGTGTGATGGAAGAAGACAATGGTGTTGAAGACAGGAAGGAATGGTAGGGAAATGAAGGAGGGAGGAAGGAACTAGGATGAGAGATAATGGTGTTGAGGGTAGGAAGGAATGTTGGTGGAAAATGAAGGAGGAAGGATGGAATGGCGGAATAAGATAGTGGTGTTGAAGGTAGGAAGGAATGTTGGTGGAAAATGAAGGAGGAAGGATGGAATGGCGGAACAAGATAGCAGTGTTGAAGGTAGGAAGATGTTGTGTAATGAGAATGATGGAGGCTGAAAGGGATGGTGGAGTGTAATGAGATTTTAGTTTTTAATTAATATGCTAAACTATATTTACCCAGCTGGTTGTTATTTTGCTTGCTAGTTTTCCCAAAATTTAAGGATTAGGCTATTATTTTCCATTTGTATATACTGAGTATTTTGTTGTCATCTGTGTCACAAAAATTTAGATAAACATAACAAATAGGAAACTATTTGACTAGTCATATTTTTCTTGGTTGGTTCTTCAATATTATACTGGGTATTTATCCCAAAACTCAGTAATTGAATTTTTTACATTTGTTACACGGACGATAATGACATCATAAATTTTGTGTAGTATGGTCCCGGATATATATATTTAAAAACAAAAAATGCATAATTTTTCGTTCTCAAACAATGGATAGACACATTATATTGCAAAAGTCTTCATCAAATTCGTGCAAATGAAAGCTTTCACAATTTTTATCAAAGTATTATCCATCTCTCTCCTCTTCCTCCTCCTCCATGTCATCATCGTCATCGCCTTCTCTTTCTCCTCAACTTCCTCTCCTCCTCCTCCTCCTCTAGTTTCCTTTCTTCCTCCTACTCCTAGGACCTCATGCTTTCCTCTGCTCTTTCTTTCCCATCTCCTCCTTTTTCTTTTCGTTTTCCTCTTGCTTTCATCTTCTGTTTCTCCTTCTCCACTTCCTCTTCCTTCTCTCCTTCCTCCTCCTCCTTTTTCTTTCTTTCTCCTCCTGCTTTCCTTTCCATATATTTCCTCTTCCTCCTTTATTTTTCCTCAATTATTCTTCGTCTATTACTCCTCCTTCTCTTCCTCCTCCTCCTCCTCTCACCACCAGACCCGCCAACAAGCCCCAACTGTGACAAAAAAAAATAAACCTTCTCATAAGAGAGGTGCCACAATTAAAACTTTACAATCATGTTCCTTCGTTAAAGTCTTCTCTTTTCAACTGCAATTATGTACCGATTATATGTTGTGTGTGTGTGTGTGTGTGTGTGTGTGTGTGTGTGTGTGGTGTGTGTGTGTGTGTGTGTGTGTAAATGTGTGGGAGCGTGTGTGATGTGTATAAAACTTGACAACATTGACAGATAGGATGTAGTTTCTTCAAGGGCCACGTTAGAGGGTTGAGAGTCAGAGGGAGGACGGGCCAAAGGAAGCGGAATTAAAGGAAATGAAAGTGAGAACGGAGGTGGAGGTGGAGGTGTAGGGGAAGGGTGTAGGTATAGCCAGGAGAAGGAGGAGGAGGAAGAGGAGAGGAGGAGGAGGAGGAGGAGGGAGGAGGAGGAGGGGATGGAAGGAGAGGCAGGGAAGGAAGGAGGGAGAGTATAAGTTAGTTGAGAAGGTGGAGCTACCGAGAAGCAGGGAACGTTTGGAAGGAGGTCTGTGAATGGAGTAAATACAGTATAAGGAAGAGTATTACTGAAGGAGACGGTAGTGTAATATAGTAAGGGGAGATAATACCGTACTACAAAGTTTATGTCACCTTCCTCAATAACACACAACACGGCCAGTAAAAGGAAGAGATTAGGTGGAGAAAATGGAAGAAAATGGTAAAACTTACTCCCACTAGCCATTTTCTTCTCTCCTTGCCAGGCCCTATAATTTGTCTAGTGTTGCGTTTGAACTGTCTCCCTTGCTTGTCTCTCTTAACTTCGTTGCGGAGCAGTGAAGCAGGTTACTAACTTTACAGGAGCTACTCTTTATTCGAAACAAGGTGTGCGCCGGGCTGAGATTATTTCGTTTTGGGGTGGAATCGTGTAAGATAAGATTTTCGGGATAGTCCAGAGGTCGTATTTCTTGATATTCCTTAATGACGTTTGACATGGATAACTTCGAATCATTACCAAATTTCGTGGACTTTCGTTGATGAAATACTTAATTATAACATATTAATTCTCGTTAATATTTCTCTTCGCTGCTAATACGGTGTCTTGTATCGGAGTAGACAATGCAGCTCACAACACAACACCTCATTCCACACACCAATACACCTCATCTTACACACCACTACACCACACAACACCTCATTCCACACACCAGTACACCACACAACATCTCATTCCTCACACCAATACACCTCATTCCCACACCACTACACCATACAACACCTCATTCCACACACCAATACACCTCATCCCACACACCACTACACCAGATCACTGTAATTCAATACTAATTCATTATTGGCTTTTTATGATGGAATAGCCGGATAAAGCTTTGGTGTTAGTCATATGGAAGAGAAGAGTAGAGGAATCAGAAGCAATTATTAAATTACTGAACATTTTCAATCAACAATTTGATAATTACGTACTGAATATTCGGTCACAATAATAACCTGAACACTAATTTTATTTTTCAGAAATTTCTTTTCTGAGGCTACTTCGTTTGACCCCAGTTGCCTTGCACCTTAGTAAAGCGTTGGTCTATCTACTTATTTTCTTTTTATGTTCCAGAAAAAAAATCAAATAAATGTTCAAATAATTCAATCACCAAACCAATGCAGTCCATTTCAACTGGATATTATACTCCTGACCAAGCCCCACCCCCACCACTTTAACGCCCATTACACCCTATTGACTGAGTGTTCTGCTCATCTTTTTACCTGGCTAGAATTGCGTATTTAAACAGACGAGGGTCCCTGACTCATGTGAGGGTCCCTAAGGGTCCATAACACATAGGATGGCCCCTGAGGACATATATCACAGGTGTCGTGTGTAGTTATTGTGCATCCACTCATTCCCAGAGGGTTACCGAATAATGACATCAACGTGTTCGAAGGAGGCATTTGTCCTGTTGCTGTATATGTTATCATCTCATTTTCCGTCAGTTTCGGTGGAGGGTGTGATGGCTGGGATGACTCTTCTTCCTTATTAACCTTTTCTTTGTAACAGTATGTAATACAGAATATACAACACGTGTAGTACTGATATTTTCATTAATCTTGTAGTTACTTACTGTTATTACTAACATCATTTTTTTCTCTTCATCCATCTTCTGCATATCCAATCAACTCCTCCTTTTCTTCCTCTTCTTCCTCCTCATCCTCCTCCTCATCCTCATCCTCCTCCTCCTCCTCCTCCTCCTTCTCCTTCTCCTCCTCTAGACCAATAATTATTCTCACTCTTCCAAATTTCCTCCTCCTTCTTTAAGCTGGTCAATAATTTTCTTGTCCCCATTTCACAGAATGAGCTTGGATTAAAAAAGTGCTGCCTGAGCCTCTCCCTTGACAACAACTAACGCGTCGTTGAACGAAAAGAAAAAATCGTAACTGTTGTCACTTCACTCACTTTCGTTCCATTGTATATTATTCGAATTCTTGAATGAGAGACGAACTTCTCATATCTATTTAACGAATAAAGTTATGAGAAGAAATTAAAGTTAACATAAGAAAATTGAAATTCAATCTAACTATTATTTGACATTCATTTTATTAAAACAATACAGAATAAGCAATATCGCATTATTTTGTTATCGGAGGTAAAAGTCTGATAAAAAAATAGTTAATGACTGATAAATAAGGAAAGTACATCATATTGAGTTCCCTGAGACATTGTTTGGTGTCGCCAGTATTGTCTTCATGGCAGGGCGGCAGTAAAAGATAAAGGGACAATATGTTGTGAGCGACTTGGAAGGCTATTAAGGACCCTGTATCGTGTTTGAAAAATTGGAGGCTTCTGATTCCTCCTGATCATGCCACGTAACAAGCTCCTTCGATATAGATGATGCTTCGTGGCAATATTTGAAGGACTCATTTATCTCCAATTTTCTGACTACAACACAGGGTCCCTTAGTCCTCCAACGGAAACAAACTGCCTATCTCGATTTATGAGGTGAGGCTTTGTTTTGTTGTACTGTCAGCAGGACTAATTTGACTCCAGTTGGCTCACGACAAATTACACCCTAAATCTCTCCACGAAAGGACCAACATTAATTAATTAATGATCATATAGTAAATTTAGGGGAGATTCTCTTGTTGGTAAATTGGTAGGCTACCGATTCCTCCAAACTATACCAGAAAACAGAAGCCCTCAGTGGTAATAATAGGGGGATCTGTTTCGTGGAATAGTTTGGAGGAATCACATACCTTCTAATTCACCAGGAAAAGAATCTCCCCATAAGCAAAATTCAAAGAGGAATTATTAATTATGCATCCGTCATGAGGGAGTCCACATATAATTATTCACGTGTAGTCAAATAGTCATATATAAACGTCTACTAAGAAGGTCATCTGTTGTGAGCGACTTGGACACCTACTATATCCTTCAAGCCAAACACTTTTTTCAAGTATTCTTTGGAGGAATCGGTACAGCCCCTCCAATTCTCCGTACAGTATGTCACCAAAATAAAATATAAATGCTTTGTAAATACTACTAGTGCATTACCGGATCACTTAACCTGCAATACGAATACCAACCCTACAACACACACTATCTTATTAAGGACCCTGTGATCTTGTATGATAGTTGGAGACATCTGATTCCTCCTGACCATGCCACGAAACAAGCTCCTTCCATATAGGTGGTGTCTCGTGGCAATAATTGAAGGGCTCATTTATCTCCAATTTTCTGACGCTATAGATCACTGGGTCCCTTATGGTTGGCGAGAAACTTCCACAATGTTTGGACGATATACGGGATTTTACTACCCAGGCGGCGGTAAGCAAGCCAGCCCTGTTTATTTGCCCGCACCACTCACTCCCAGGGGCTTGGGTGAGTGAGACAGACTGGAGTTTTACGTCTCTCTCTTTCCCTCTTAACTACCACACTCGCTCCATAAAGAGAAATTCAAGCTAAATAAGACGAGTAGGGTACAAATATTCCCTCCAAAGTACTCCCTTTCACTTCACGACTTAGATAAATATATACGGTAGCGACGAGTACAGTACGTGTATGTGGGTGTATTGTTGACATCTTCATGGCACTGTGAACGAAAGCTTTGGTATTGGTAAAAATTTTCATGGTTAAGAAATAATGTGCACAACTTAATCTCCCTCTCTGATGGCTATATATGGGAACATTTTCACATCATGAATAAAATAATACAAACTCATTACAAATTTGATAGGTAGATAAAAGTATAGATAGAATGATGGAGAGATGCGTGATAGAGAGCCAGAGGATGCAAGTGACTCAGAGAGAGAGAGAGAGAGAGAGAGAGAGAGAGAGAGAGAGAGAGAGAGAGAGCAGGAGTGTCCCGGTCTGGTCACGGCAGTAAAGAATGGCGGTCAGTTACTCACACGGGATTGCAAAGTGAAATTCATCTAGGGCAGGGCAGTATATTCTGAACGAGGGCAGGAGTCGCCGAGGGAGGGAAGGACGATTATTGGGAGTTGTAGACGGAGGGATATAGGAAGGAGAGTCAATGGGATTTGTTGAGGAAAGAAGTAAGACAGGGAGGAAGAAAAGGAGTCAGAGAGAATGGGAGAGAGCAAGGGACTGAGTAAGGGAGAGAGGAGGGAAGGGATAGTGGGAGTTGTGCAACGAGGGAAGGAGAGAGAGAGAGAGTGGGAAGTGATGAAAGAGGAGGGGAGGGACAGCAAGAGTCACCGAGAGTGAGAATTTACCAATGAAGGGAGAGAGGGACAGCAAGGATCACTAAGGCACCGAGTGAAAGACACACTGAGGGAAAGAGAGTGAAGGAGGGAGTCAGAGGGAGGAGAGAGAAGGGACACAGGAATGGAAAGAGGGAGTCAATGAGGGAGAGAGGGAGGGAGGGAAAGAGAAGGTACAGAGGAAGGGAAACAGGGAAAGTAAGAGGGGGAGAGACGAGGAATGGGAAGTAGAAGGGACAGAGGAGGGAAGCAAGGAACCACAGTCACAGAAGAAGAAAGAAAGGAAGGAAGGGAGGGACAGAAAGAGAGAATCCCCACCCACAGAGGAAAGAAGGGAGGAAGGAAGGGAGGAAGGGAAAGAGAGAATCACACACACAGAGGAAGGAAGGGAAGGAGAGAAAGAGAGAATCCCACACACAGATGAAGGAAGGGAGGAAAGAAGGGAGGAAGGGAAAGAGAGAATCCACACATAGAGGAAGGAAGGGAGGAAGGAAAGGAGGGAGGGAAAGAGAGAATCCCACACACAGATGAAGGAAGGGAGGAAGGAAGGGAGGAAGGGAAAGAAGGAATCCCACATACACACAGAGGAAGGAAGGGAGGAAGGGAAAGAAGAAATCCCACACACACTCAGAGGAAGGAAGGGAGGAAGGGAAAGAAGGAATCACACACACACACAGAGGAAGGAAGGGAGGAAGGGTGGTTGGAGGGTGGTATATTTAAGGGCTGGGCTCTGTCACTCGAGGCGGGGCAAGAGAGTGCTATTCTGGGAGGCTAGCTGGTGTAGTCTGGGTGGCTAGGGTTGGGGCGACGGAGGGATGAATAAAGAGAGAGAGAGAGAGAGACAGAGAGAGAGAGAGAGAGAGAGAGAGAGAGAGAGAGAGAGAGAGAGAGAGAGAGAGAGAGAGAGAGAGAGAGAGAGAGAGAGAGAGAGAGATGAGGTGAGGTGAATATAATTATACAGTAGATACATAGTTATATAAATGAACAGCCAAATAGATAAACTAACAAATAGATAAACATATATATAGATAGTCAAATAACACAGAGTGGATTGCAAATGGAAGATGGGGATGGGAAAGAGTTCAAGGAGAATGAAAATTAAAGTTGCATAAAAGGTAATTGAACAGACTGAACGAGGGGGGGAAAAAATGTATCGACACAAATTATGCAGGAAGGGGGAAATCGGATTCGAGGATAAAGGAAGACCACTCAAGATATGGAAGACCCTGAAGGAGGAAGGTGAAGGAAATAGAAAGGTGGGACAGTAATCACGAAGGAAGTAGAAAGGTTGGACAGTAATCACGAAGGAATTAGAAAGGTGGGACAGTAATCACGAAGGAAGTAGAAGGACAAGAGGGAGAGGTGGAAAGAAAGATAAGGAGGAGGAAAGAAATGATGGATGATATTATGTTTGACTGGAGAATGAAAGAAGGGAAGAAGAAAAACTGGATGCATAAAAAAAAAAAAAAAAAAAAAAAAGAGGAGGAAAAAAGTATTGGGAAAAAATTACGTGATGGGGGAAAGGAAGGTGGATATGAATATGCAAACAAAATATGCAGAAAATATCAAAGAATAGATGCATTAATAATATGATAAAAATAGTATATGAGGAGGAAAGAAGTGATGAAGGAGAGATATAGGAGAAGCAAAAATGTAGAGGCGAGGTGAGATAAGATGAGGAGAGATGTGGGGGAGTGGGCGTGTAATGGAAGAAGCAAAAATGTGTAGGAAAGGAAAGGTGAGGTTAAGTGAGAAGGCAGAATGGAAGGAAAGTCATAGAGGAAGGTGTGAGAGAGAATGAGAGAAACGAGAATGCATAGGTGAGGCGAGGTGAGGAGAGGTGTGGTGCATGGTGAGGAGGGAAATGGAAGGAGCAAATATTATACGGAGGTGAGGAGAGGTGAGAGGGGAAATGGGAAGGAGCAAAAATGTGAAGGTGAGGTAAGGTGAGGATAGAAGATGCAAGAAAGAACTGGTCGACAGGACGGGAAAAGGGGAACCGTAATCAGACATGAAGGAAAAACTGTGGTGAGTGGGAAGGAAAAGGCAGGTGGAAGACTAATGGATTAAGAGGAGGAGGAGGAAGAGATGGAGAAGGAAGGGAAAGAGTTGAAAGAAGATGAGGAGAAAGAGAGGAGGGAGGGAAAGAGTTGAAGGAAGAGGAGGAGAAAGAGAGGATTGAGGGAAAGAGTTGAAAGAAGATGAAGAGAATGAGAGGATGGAGGGAAAGAGTTGAAAGAAGATGAGGAGAAATAGAGGATGGAGGGAAAGAGTTGAAAGAAGATGAAGAGAATGAGAGGACGGAGGGAAATAGTTGAAAAAGAGAGAGAGAGAAAGAGTGAGGGAAAGAAATTGAGGAAGAAGAGGAGAGAACAGGGAGAAGGAGAGAAAAATATGAGGAGGAGAGAAAGGAACAAAAAAGAAAGAGGGGAGTGAGAAAAAAAGATGGGGAAGGAAGAGAAAGAGACAGTGTAAAATATGATAGATAGATAGAAGAACTAGTGGATGTAGAGGAGGAGGAGGAGAAGAAAGAAGAGATAAATATAGGGGATAGAAACAGAGAGATCGAGGGGTAAGAAGAAAAGAAGTGGTATTATGAAAAAGAGATAGCAGGAAAAAATGAAATAAAGAGAGAGAGAGGGGAAAAGAAGAAAGGGGAGGTAGAGCTAGATTTGAAAGAGAAAGCGGAGGAAGAGAGTAAATATGGTAAAAAAAAAATGTAGGAAAAAAATGAGTAATAATAGAATAGAACAAGGAGGGACTCAAGGAAAAGGAAAGAGGAGAAAGAAAAGAGGATAAAGAATAGGAAGAGAAGTAATGAGAGGAAGTGGAGGAGGAAATGGAAAAGTAATTCATGGGAAAATTTAAGACTTCTCCAAAAGGAAAGTCAAAGTCCAGGAAGGAACAAAGAGAAGATGTGAGAAGAGGAGAAAAGGGAGACAGAGGAGAGAAAGGGAGCAGAGGAGAGAATGGGAGAAAAGAAGAAGTGAGAAGAGGAGAACTGAAAAGAGGAGAGAAAGGGAGACAGAGAGAGAGGGAGATAGAGAGAGAGAGAGGGAGACAGAGAGAGAGAGAGGGAAACAGAGAGAGAGAGGGAGACAGAGGAGAGAGGGAGAAGAGAAAAAATGAAAAAAGGAAACGGTGAATAAAACCCACACTTGTTGACGGAAAGAATAGATGAGAGGAAGTGAGATGAAGAGAGAGGGAGAAGAGAAGAAGCGAGATGAGGAGAGAAATTGAGACAGAGGGAGGGGTAGAAGAGAGAAAGTGAAAAGAAGAGAGAAAGTTCGACAGAGGGAGTGAGAGAAGAGTTATTAGAAGAAAAATATCTTGTAGTTTTCGATGCTTGCAAGACTCAGTTCCTTCATCTTTCATCAAGTTATTTTAATCTCCCAACTGACCATAATTTGTGTTAAGGTGGTAATTCTTTTTTGGTACATTGGAGTGCCTTGATTCCTCCAAAGTATGCTAGGAAACAGGACCAGAAGAGCAAGAATAATGGTGCTCAGTTGCTTGGAATAGTTTGGAGGATTCAGTTATTCCAGATTTACCAACACAAAACTTCCCCCTTAAACCAGCCTTATTTCCTGACATACTGTGGAGGGATCAAGGCGCTCTAATGAACCAAAAGTATATTACCCCCTTAACACACACACACACACACACACACACACACACACACACACACACACACACACACACACTACCCTAAGAGTTGACCAGCTGAATATGTAAAGCCGAAATTACTGATTACTTGGTGTTGGACAGAGAAGGGGTGATGGCAAGTGCTATTTTAAGCTATTTGATTTCTGCATATTTTCATCAACGTGCCTAAATTACTTTCCTCGTCCTCAGATTATTTTTTCTGCCTCGAATGTGTTAAAAATGTTATAGTTTACTTTACTTACAAAACAGATATATAATAAGGATGAGATCGTGTGTGTGTGTGTGTGCGTCTGTATGATAGAGAGAGAAAGGGGGGGGGGGAAAGAGAGCAAGGGGAGGGTGAGAGAGAGAAAGGGGGGAGGGTAAGAGAGAGAAAGGGGGGACGGTGAAAGAAAGGGGGGGGGTCGTGAGAGAGAGATAGGGGGAGGGGATGGTGAGAGAGGGGAGCATAGTGCAATAGCAAGGGGTGGGTGAGAGAGAGAGAGAGAGAAAGAGGGGGGGGGGGTCGTGAAAGAGAGAGAGGGGGGGGGGATGGTGAGAGAGGGGAGCATAGTGTAATAGCCAGGAAAGGAAATGGGGTGAGAGGGGGAGCGGACAAAGCCATTATGTTGGGGGGTACGACAGAAGGCAAGGCAAGGAAGGGAGGAACACCCAGGATAAGGCAGGGAAGGAGAAGATAGGAAAGACATGGAAGAGGAGAGGAGAGGGGAGGAGATGAGAGGAGAAGATTGGAAGACAAGGAGGAGGAGAGGTGAGGAGAGGAGAGGATTGGAAGACAAGGAGGAGGAGAGGAGAGGTGAGGAGAGGGGAGGAGAGGAGAAGATTGGAAGACATGGAGGAGGAGAGGAGAGGAGAGGAGAGGAGAGGGGAGGAGAAAATTGGAAGACAAGGAGGAGGAGAGGAGAGGAGAGGAGAGGAGAAGATTGGATGGCAAGGAGGAGGAACACCCAGGATAAGGAAGGGAAGGAGAAGATTGGAAAGACAAGGAGGAGAGGAGATGAGAAACCAATAGATTAGATGTCTCGTTTGATACTTAAATTCATATATTATTATCATCAGTACATGCAAATTTTCTCATAATAATAATTTTCTCTCCTTGATTCATTATTCGAAATCTCTCTTTAATTAATCAGACTCCATTTGCATTCCTCACATCATTGACTATCCTCGTCATTCCATTAGGGCATAGTAGATGGCTTATTCGATTAACAATGGTGATACTCTGCTTATCAAGATCATATTAGATGCTATTGGCTATTGATTTTATATGGTATTCGTGATATATTTGTATTTTCGCTTAAATTATACATAGGCACTAATAGATTTTTTTTTTATAAATTGTTTTACTTTCTCTACTCTTAAAGCTCCATATCGTATATAATGAGAGAGAGAGAGAGAGAGAGAGAGAGAGAGAGAGAGAGAGAGAGAGAGAGAGAGAGAGAGAGAGAGAGAGAGAGAGAGAGAGAGAGAGAGAGAGAGAGAGAGAGAGAGAGTTATACAAATATATTATAGATGGATAGATGGATGCAGTGAGGGATACAAAGAGAAAGAAATTAACAATGATGAAAAAAAAATAACTACAAGGAAATATAAGAAAATGACGATGATCAGGAAGGGAAAACGCGGAGATAAACCGAATGAAGGTGAAGGGAGGGAGGGAGGGAGGGAAGAGAGCGAGAGGAACGATAATAATGGGTAGGGACGAGAGCGGCAAAGAAAGCATTATATTCAGTCAATGAGGGAACCAGCCAGCCAGCCAGCCAGCCGACCAGCCAGGGAGGAAAAAGTCAGAGTGAGTAAGAAGGAGAGTGCAATGGAGGCAGGGCATGAGGAAAAAAAAGAGAGGTGGGGGGAGGAGAGGGAAGGAAAGGAGATAAAAGGGGAGACACAGGAGAACGAAGAAAGGGTGGGAGAGAGTGTGGGAGGAAAGGAAAATCGAGGAAGGTGGAAAAATGAGAGAGAGAGACGAGTAGGAAAAAAAAGTGTCAGAAAAAAAGAAAAACAGGACAAAAAGATAGCTGGGTAAAATAGTAAGGAAGAAGGAAGGAGGGTAAAGAAAAGGACACTCTATGGAGGTAGGAAAGATAATTAACTATACCCTTTACACAAACTCTTCCCGACTCCTATAATTGTGTATTGTTTTCTGAGGATATGACGCGGAAGGAATCGATGGTTTAGACACCCAGTCCCCAAAGCGTTGTTAAAGTATTACAGGGGATTATCTGTTGTGGGTAAACTCTACTACCACGATCACCATTATTATCAACACTGCTACCATCATTATTACCAACACTGCTATCATTATTATCAACACTGCTAGCATCATTATTACCAACACTGCTAGCATCATTATTACCAACACTGCTACCATCATTATTACCAACACCGCTACCATCATTATTACCAACACTGCTATCATTATTTCCAACACTACCACTATTATTATCAACACTGCTAACATCATTGTCACTATCAACACCACCAGTACTACAAACACCACAACCACTACAAACACTACCACCACTACCACCATCACCATCATTATCAACTCTTCTACCAACAACACCACAACCACGACCACCATCATTATCAACACTGCTACCATTATAACCACTAACAACTCTATCAGCATTACGACCCCCACCACCACCACCACAACCACCACCACCACCATTTCCACAAGCACAACTAACACAACCACCATCATTATCAACACTGCTAACATCATCGTCACTAGCATTACTATCAATATTACGAATAGCACCCCCACCACCACCACCACCACCACCACCATCATTATCAACACTCCACAACACACATCTTCGTAATCCACCAAAGTTCTTCATAACATAATTATCCAAAATTTTCAGTCTCTTAGGATTTTGCTGCTAAGCTTCACCGCAGTATTTTCTCCAGGAAGACGGGAATAATATACTTTTCATGTGTAATGGACCCTTATAAACTGATATACAATAAAACTTGGGTTTGCAGGGGTAAAAGAAATAGAGCATATTGCAGTGAACTGAATTAAAATTATATCTTTTCCCTTTTTCTCCACCTACCAAAAGGAAGAAGTTAAGAATATCATGAATCGTGTAATAAATTATAAGAATAATGAGTGAAGTTTACAGCAGAAATGAGGGAATTAGGGAAGAAGCAAAATATTGAAGAGAGTGAAGTAAATGGAAAGAGTGAAAGAAGGAACACACTGTGAGAAGGCGAGTGGGGAAAATTGGGTTTGAAAGCGTTTCTCTCCAACTTTGTATCGTAGAGTGGTACTAGTAATGGCACTGAACAAGTTTATGTTCAATTTCTGTGAACCAGCAGCCAGTAACATTAGAGAGGCATGGTAAACGCTGCCATGATACTAGAATTCATGTAAATTTAAATGTTAAATAAAACAAAAACTATATTTACGCTTATCGTCCCAATATTATCCTTCCATTATGAATATAATGGAATAATATGAGACAGACGATATCATACAGAGAAAGGGGAAACAAATGCAGGAGTGTACGACGTAAATGGATAGAAAAAAGGAAAATATGCGAAGAAAAAGATAAGGAACAATTTTGAAATAATAAAACAATATCAGTATTCTCTGATGCAATACACCTCAGAAAATTTCAGAACTTACAGTCTTGAATCACCAGAATTGAGGCTGAAAAACGGGAACATGCTTTTGTATTAAAAATCGTAGCAAACCCGTTTCAGATAACACGTAAACATCTGTTCAATCCTGTACAACTATGATTGAACTAACGCAACACGATTCAATTTCAAACATCACAGTGAAGCCCCATTGGAAAGATCAGAGTTTAATAATCGATCATAAAGGGTAATCTTGTCAGGTGGGATATTTTGGCCTCAGCCCTCAACCTCCATATTGTACGTATCCCTGTGGAAGTTGTGGCAGCCTCAGGAGCCTCAAGGGAACTGTCCTCACCCCCCAACCCCGTCACAATCAAGGTGGCGGGCCAACTGGATTAGGTGCTGTCAGGTGGCCACAACTCCAGGATGGAAGAAGGGGAAAGATTGCCAGATTTCCTCCAGTGGCTTTCCCTCGTTCCTTCCTTCCTTCCTTCCTTACTTCCTACCCACGACCCCCACCACCACAACCACCCTTCACCCCTACCATAAGCATCACCCCCATCCCCACCACCTCGTCTTCAACATCTGCTTCTAATATGAATGAGTCTTGTTACAATAATAAAGTTTCTCTCTAAATTACATCATCTATTTTCCCTTTCTCTCGTGTCTCTTGTAACGCCACCTCACCTCCTCCTCCTCTCACCCCCTCGGACCATCAAAAACCTGATTATTTTTATTTATTTTTTATTTTTTATTTCTCTGTTTTTCCTTCTTTCTGCCCATTATAGACCCATCACGCATACACTGTAAACAAATCTGCTCCTCTCTCTACGATAAATCATGGCAAAATGCACGGAACATTTTCATTGACTCGTCTGCTTTATGGAGTTCCTGTGTTCACTTGCAGGGTGTTAGTATCAAACATTTAGTACGAGTGCAACGCATCGTGAAAAAATATGTAGGGTTTAATAGCAGTTTATAATTATTTGGAAACATATACTCATGTATCTAAAGAAAAACTGTCCTAACTAAGAGTATCTGAAAATAATGGTTAAATATCTACTCAGGTCGCCAGTTTGTTTGTCTAATATTTTTACCACAATTGTAGCGAGCGGGCGGCACGTCACACAAGATCAACAAACCAAACCGGCAGCCAACCCCACCCCTCCCCAACAAAGCTGTAGCATCAGAGTCTCATCGCTCGGCAGTAATGAGTGTTGGTCTCTGGAGAGCCGACTGCCATCCCTCGCCCTATTGTGTCCTGCTGTCTGGGTGCGGGGGAGGAGGAGGAAGAGAGACCAGGAAAAGAAAGTATTGGGGTTGTTTTCCGATGCTTGCTCCTTGAGGCTTCTTTTATGTTACATGGAAGAAAGCCAGAGAGAGAAATATTGGGGATTGTAGATGGATAGATATATATTGATAGATATATAGATGACAGATATATAGTATATTCTGCTTTTTCTTGTTTTCTTATATATATATATATATATATATATATATATATATATATATATATATATATATATATATATATATATATATATATATATATATATATATATATATATATATATATATATATATATATAATGATATAGATTGACCAGTTGTGAGAAATTAATCATCGTTCATACATAAATGAGGATAAAATTACTCGCACATGTACACCAGAACATTAAGACAGCAATATATTTTCGGAGCTTTACAGGTAATCTACTCCTTCAAAGCGAATCCTGACTCTTTTGATAGTTTGGTATGAACAATTGCCTTCATATCTGAGTACAATCTAAATACCCACTATAATGAAAGGAGAAAGTGGCTTAGGTGGGAACTGGCTGGTTGTGTGACTGGCTGGCTGACAGGCTGGCTGGCTGTGGCGGAAGCTGGAACATTCAAGGGTGTTTTAAAGTGGGGCGGACAAGGCGTGGGGGAGGAGCAACAGCATCTGAGCCTTTACGTAAGGTGGTGTGGAGGAGCAGCAGCAGCGAGGGGTGGTGTTAAAGTGGAAAATGTAGTGACAAAGGCTGGTGATCACTGCAGTCTGAATTTTCTTTAAGGATCTTATTATATAGTTAGATAATTGGAGGTTAGTCAGTCCTGCAAAGAGTGCCACAAAATACCACCCTCATAGAAGGGGTTTGTTTCGAGGCACAGTCAGGAGGAACCACTACCCTCCAAAACACATACACTCAATGCGTCTTAGCCTGTGGTGGTAGCACTCCAAAGGGTTCGAAGATCAGTATTAGGGGTTGTCAGAAAAATGTCTCAGGTATGTGATGTACAGTTTGACTAGGTATCGCACCATTTGGCAATAATTCTTTTATTGGCATTACCATTGACTGTCGCTTATGAATACTAGTCTGGGGAGAATGAACAATTGAATATAGGTAATCAATCAACCTTTCACCAACTTTATCATAGCAATAGTCAAACAACTATAACCGTGTAGCTATAAGTAAGGGGTTGCTGGACGGTAACCTGGCGCCATAATGTTACTTTAAGACCACAACAAACGTGATAAAATGTCGCTTACTTGGCATATAAAGAGGGTCATAAATATTTTATTATGGGCGAGTTGTAGGACTACTGAGGCTACAAACTCTGCTAAGGAAACAGACTCTCTCAGTAAAATGTAGGGAATCTGTTCTGCAGCATATTTAGTCTGGAGGTATCGACAGTCATTCACTTTCACCGCATCAGACTAGACGACCCCCACTGGTGTTCTCAGACGATTTTACCTGCGACAAGGAAGCCCCTCGGATCAATGGAGTTAAATATTTCATCGTTCTCTCAGAGGTATATGACGGGGGACTGAATGCACTCTTATGTGGCTGGATGTGTGATGCTTCTGTTAAGGTAATTGTTATTATGATTAGGTGGTTATTTAAGGAACAACTTTTATATTTAATTAAAACTTTCTTGAGAGGGGAGAAACTAAGACCCCTATTTTTCACGAACACTGGTAAAATTGTGGGTCGGTATGAAACAACTCAGACAATTAACAAAGAGCCATGTGGGGGGTTGTACTGAAGAGAATGGAAAGGTAAAACATGTGGGAAATTAAAGTGAAGTAGGGTGTGGGAACGAGCAAGATGATCAATGTTGTGAGACGGGAAAGAAAAGAGGAGAGATGAGGTGAGAAGAGAAGTGGAAGGGAGGAGTGGAAAAAGGATAATTGGATATGAAACGAAAGAATTCAAAGGGAAAATGGTAAAACAATGAAAGAAAAAGTACTGAGACGCTAAAAGGAAGCAGAACAGAAGAGAAGAGGAGAGAAGAGGAAAGGAGAAGATTGATGTTTACTCTGACTAATTATTGATCCTTTTATAATAGTGTGTATTTATTCCAACCATTGTCTTTATTTATCAGAATAGAACGTTTCCTGGGGACAACAAAACACTCTAAGTTAATTAATATTTTCTATATAATATATTTCACTACTCCTACCCGATTTATCTTGCAGCATAATAATTTATCCTTGAAGTTATATTTACTCAATACTCTTCCTTCCCTTGTACTGCAATATTGATAGTGATCCAAATGTTATTGATTTATTTATTCTCACGCTGTTTCCTTTTTTTCACTTACTGTGTGAGGGGAAACTACAGTAATGAGTCTGGTTTGTTTTTCCCGTTAAATTTAGGGTGAAAATGATCATATAGTGAGCTTGCTTCGTGTCCCCCTGTTATTTTAGGGGGGAAAAACAACTGTAATAAAAATATTGGTAAAATCTCTGTCAAAAAGGAAATCAAGCACTATGGTAATATTTTCATACTTTGATAGTATGTTTTACCGAGATCTTCTGCGCGAGTTCCTGAGGGAAAAGCGAATAAATTGTTGGTAAAAATAAGCTAATCCGTATTGATTGCACCGGGGTCATTAAGCTTCAAGCAACAACAAAAGGGTTTTATTCGCAGGAGGGGAGCTGCTATATTTTCCACTTGCACTTGAAAGCGATATACAAAAACCAATAATGAAAGCCATTCTCTTTAAAGGCGCTTAAGACTTTACCATTCATGTGAAGTTTTGAAGGTGGTGCGATACTTTGAAACGTATTGATTCTCAAAGGTCGGAGCAAAGTTTCTGACAAACCCAATGATGGAGCTGGCAGAGTAACTAAGTCTACCCCACCACACCAACCCATTACTCTAACCCTTTGCTTCTCTTGGCGCCATACTACTCAGACCCTTAAGGACTAGGACAGTACCGTTTGTTCTCCACAATGGAAGGAAATTGTCAGATAATGGACGCCAATTGCAGGAAAGTATTTCTGGAAATGGTATAAATGGCGGACGTTTCATGAGAAAACCCCACCCTGAGAATGTTAAGCTGATTTATGGAATGGTGTGAGTTGAAAAATATAGAATCCTCATCTTCACTCGAGTCCCGAAATAGATATCAGTCCAATATAAAAACAAAACAAAATTGTGTTGCAACAATACCATTAATGCATTGTAATCATATTTAGCTATAATATTGAATTATATTTTATAGACTAAAGGTCAAATCTAGTTTGTGAGGAGAGAGGGAATGTGTGTGTACGTGGGTGTACAATTTCCTAGTAAATAATTATTGCATTATGGTCATTTGTAATCTTACACCTTTATTTCATATACTGTAAACTGATAAAGATGATAAAAACTACAGTTGAAGTAGGGAAGGAGGAAGGGGAGGTGGTAAATACAAAGGTTTTCTTTATGTCAGAAACAGACAGATCAGAGCACAAACAGGCGCTGCACAAATCTCTCTGTGTATTAGAGAGAGAGAGAGTGACAGAGAGAGATGATAATAATAATGATAACAATAATAATAAAAAAAAATAATAACAATAATAATCATAACAATGATAATCATAACAATAATAATAACAAAAACAATAATAATAATAATAATAATAATAATAATAATAATAATAATAATAATAATAATAATAATAATAATAATAATAATACCAATTTTCAATAATAACAAGAACAAAATCAACTACAACAACACAAACAATCCGAACAACCTCCGCTCAACCACGAAATCAAAAGACCCTCCTGGGATCCAACTCCAACACACACACACACACACACACAGAGAAGGGGACTGGTCAGGAGATTCGTCGTTACAGACATCGAGCCGCATCCAACAAAGGCAGACACATAAATCCTCCATATCGCTTCCTAGTATCGCCCCTCTTTATCTCCATTTATTTAGTTTCATTTCATTTTTTTTTTTTTTTTTTTTTTTTTTTTGGTGGGGGGTGGGGTGGGGTGGGGGGGTTTATAGGTCTGTGGGAATGGGTGGCGGATGGTAAGGTTTACAGATTAGGATAATGGATGGAAACATTTCTCCGGTCACACCAACAATTGTAATGAAACAATTTTGCCAGACATTGTATACGGTTATAGAACTACTGTACATATCCAAATTTGGTAATCTGTTGTATATCTGAAGTATGAAGAAGCTACAAAAAATATTGATCCGTTCATTATTACCTTATACAAAAAAGGAATGCTATTTTATATTTTACCATGTGCTACAAAAAGCAAAAAAGACCGTACTCCATCCCACAGAGGTTGGGAGGAGTAATAAGTCTATATGTTTTTCGACATACTACTAAAAATTGCGACCACTGAGTTCCGAATTGTTTGAAGTGTAATGATGCGTTTCGTGAATGAAGGCTGCTGTTCACTGACATCCTTTCGCTCTTGTTGTTTATACGAGGGGATCAGTCACTTAGTCTACAACATACACCATTCAGGATGTAAAGAGAAAGACATTGGAAAAAGAACGAAAACACAGAAAGAATATAAGAAGAAAAGGAGGACTAGAATGAATTAGCTAGGGTGACGAAAGATTGAGAGAGAGAGAGAGGGGGGGGGGCGGAATACGGTGGAAAGAGGAAGCACAAAAAAGTGAGATAATGAAAATTGATGAAGGTACGGAAGGAAATTTACAAAAAAGTAGGAACTAAAAGGAAGGGAAGATGAAGCAAAAAAAGGATGAGAGACGGGAAGAATATGGAGATAAAAAGGACATGGCGTGGAAAAAGAAGAAAACACTGAAGGGAAATGGGTACACAAGGAAAGAAAGAATAGGTAGGTGGTGTAAGATTAATAAAAAAGCAGGAAGGGGAAGAAGGAAGTTGGGTACAGTTGGAAAGGAAGGAGAGGGTAGGTATTCTCAGATCAAAGACGCAGCAGGAAGCGATATACGGAAAGTGGGCACATGGGGGCAAGAAAGATGAAGCAACCTCAGAAAAAAAAAAAAAAAAAAAAAAAACGGAAGGAGCAAAAAAAATCAAGGGATGCTGAGGGCAGGAAGTGGAGGCAACGGAGCGAGGAATGGGAGGGGAAAAGAGGAAAAATCACCTGTTTACTGGATGTTGCGGGTTATTTCATACGTTAAAAATAAAAACACAATAGAAAATGACCCTGTATTGATAACGCTGCAATAGTTGGTTCTTCAGTTCAAAGGGTCTACTATAATATATATAGGAATGCCATAGCGAAATGATTGTCAATAAAGATTACAGTTGGCGTTCATCTTTATAACACATATAACACATATTTACATCACCAATAAAAAGCGGAGAGTACGAGTATATCAATGGTCTCACCACAACTAACATTTATATATATCATCTTGGTGAAACTTATGAAAATCAAGCTCAGAGGAAAGCAAAATATAACACCATTTATCATACCCATAATGTAACATGTACTATTTATCATGACCATTACCACTACTACTAACGTGTCGACTATTATTTCATTCGTCACCATAACTATCAAACCATTTTTTTATTCACCAGTATCATCGTAAGTTTAAGGGGGAAATTTTGTGTTGGTAAATCTAGAGCAACTGAATCCTCCAAACTATTTAAAGTAACAGAACACCATAACTTTAGCTCTTCTGGTCCTGTTCCCTGGTATATTTTGGAGGAATCAAGGCACTCCAATGTACCAAAAAAGAATTACCACCTTAATACACCATCATCATGAAGAGGAGGCTACGATGTCTGTTTTTCTCACCTATATACATGACGAGCACCAACCACCACTACCACCAGCCACCATTACCATCCCAAAATCGGGTAGGCTACATACTTACTTTCAGGTCATAAAGCTTTCGATTCAACCAGGCAACTATATAGTCTAGTCTGAGCTGCTGCCTTCCATAATGCTCTCTCCCTCCCTTCTTCCATCTCCTCTTTCCTTCCTTGTATTGATGCTCTCTTTTTGTCTTTTTCTCCTTTCTTTCTAAAAATGTTCTCTCTCCTCTCCTTTCTTCTCTTTTCTTATCATCTTTTATTTTACTCTCTCCTTCCCTTTCCTCCTTCCTTCTTTCTAACTTTCTCTTCCTATCTTACTTATTTTTAGGTATAATGCTCTGTTTTCTTCCCCTGTTCTTTCCTTTAATATCCTCTCTTCTTCCCTTTATTTTCTTGTTTCATATCATTTCTATTTTCCTTCGCAGCTTCCGTTCTTTAATGTCCGATGTTTGTTGTCTTTTTTTTTCATAGCACTTTTTCCTTCTGTTCCTAATTTTATTCCCCTTTTCCCTTTACTTCTATATTCCTTGTTAACTTTTGTTCATTCTTCCCTTGTTTCCTCCCGTTAATAATTATTATTGCACCTTCTTTTTCTATCCTGCATGATTACCCTCTCTCCCCTTTTATTCTCTTCCATTTCATCCTTTGTTATATTTTCTTTATATATTTTCTCCTTTCTATCAGCTTTCTGTTCCTACTTGAATCATAAGTATTTATAATATTATTCCTCCTTCACCTCTTTACTTCCATAATTTCGCAGTTTTCTTTCCCAATTTTCTTCTTTTTCATTACTGTACTTCATCTCCCACTATCATCAACCTACTCATCCCTGCTGCCTTTCCACACACTTTCCTATTTCACTACCCGTTGGTCATATTTTCTACTCACAGCCCTCTTCTTTTTCCCTTCCCCCGCATTCCTACTTACCCTCCTTCTTCCCCTCCATATCTTTCCTTCACTTTACGGCATAAGACTCCCTTTCTCTCCTCTTATTTTTTGTTAGGAAGGCGCTGGGTTTCGTATATACAATGTTTTTTAATAACAAATTTACTTTCAACTCTTGGAATTGTCGAACTTGGGTGGTCCCTTTGTCCTTGTGATCTGTACTTTGCTTATGGAAACTAGTTAGCATTAAATCATTGCTCTTTCAAGTGCTAGTGAAGTTAGTCTTGGTTATGTTCTTATTAACTGGTGACAATTAAATTTTGCCAGATATCTACTACAGAAACTAAGGATTAGAATCATTAGCTAATACCTCGAAGGAGCTTTTTCTAGCACTTTCCTTTTCTAATCTGCATCAGGACGAGCAACAGTTGATATTATTGCTAAGGAGAAACCCCTGACAGTCAAATGATCAGCCAGCAAAGTTTACACAATAAACTATATTGTCAGCCATTAATGAGTTACTGGTAAATTATCATATAATTAATTATTGAGGAATTTTGCTTGCATATCTCAGTGAGGAATGGGAGTTACAAAACACATACAATTCAACGTACAATTCTACAATGGTATGGCTAATTGGATAGCCTACTTGTTAATATTTACCATACCTCTCTTATTTATTCTTTCCTTTTATCATCCACATTGGCCTTTCATTCTCTTACCATTAACAGCATCCTTGTTCTTACATGCTCTACCTAACACTGCCTCCCTTATTCCCATAGACTCCACCAATCTCCACGTACTATTCTTCCCACTTATGCCTCCGTCAGACCAATCCTCCATCACTCTCAATGTCTCCTTCCATGTTTCCCTTATTATTTTTGTAGCCCTGTGACCGAACAATAATGGGATATCTATCACATTTTTCACTACTGCCAAGAAATCTCTAAACAAACACCCCATTCGATGTCAAAATTTGCTTGCTTGATTTTGTGTATCTCTTCGTTCAAATCCACGACTAAAGGAGTGGTCGTGGAGGCGAGAGTTGGGGGGAGTGAGAATTGGTTTAAGTCGACGGTGTGAGAGCTGTTGATGTGAGGGACGGTGTAGCGGGGTCTGGGGTGTGTGTGTAAGTGCCAAGTTTGAGGACAAGGCTACCTCTCCCCTCCCCTCCCATCCCTCTCTCTCTTTCTCTCCCTCTCTTCTCTGTATATCCACTTATTTTCTTAGTATACCCCTTTGTGTTGTGTTGTGTTTTAATATCCATACATCCTGTCCTACTATATTCCTTGCCTTTCTCATTTTAATTAGCTCCATCTTGTTTGTGTCTTCATTCATTTTTTTTTTCTCGTCTCTCCCCATTTTCCTTCTTCAATCTATATGACCCTAAATTTCTAATGCCAATGTTATAGGGGGAAAGAAGAAGATTAGAAAGGAAGGTATATTGAGCTAAGACGAAGATGGTAATAGAGTATATACAGCACTGTAGGTGTATGGGGTAAGTTGATTACGTTTTGTTTGTTTATGTCTGGTTGTTTCTATGATGCCTATTTTATATACCAACCTGGCTTGATGGGCGTGTGTGTATCTGATCAGGCTGTTTGTGTTATGGAATACAAGAAATAAGGTACTGTGGTTTAAATCGTGTAGTGATGAATGAGTGGTTGTTATCTCATGGACTTCAGGTTGTGAGGGGACCATCTATATTCCATGTTTCTGTTTGTATATACACAGAAAACATACCAGTACTTCATTATACCAACAGCTGATTTGTTTTGTTGGATATTTTGGATGAATCTGAAGGCCTCCAATCTGCAGAGAGTAATTATGTGCCATCAATTTCCCCATATTTTTTTTTCTCTCTTTTCTTTGCTGTCCCATCGATCTTTCTCATCTTTTTCTTCTACTTCGTCCCAAACTATTCATCAATCATCCCTTTCTCCCACTCACTTTAAACTTGTCCTTCATATTATCACCCTCTCTCTCTCATTCATCCCTTGCCCTCAAAACCATTCCCAGCCTTCCTAATTCTTTCCAACACATACAAAATTCCGTGGACCCAAAGGTATTCCAAACAGTTACAAGAAGCTTTTAGGTCAATAGCAGGCTGTTTTTCCCTTAACTAATTTTCTGAGGGATATAGGTTGGAATGTTAAAGTAGTATGCTCTTACTGCCTTTCCACTTCCTCACTCACGTTCCTTTCATTATAATATCTTCTCTCTTCCCTTACCCTCCCAAACTCATCATTTTTTCTAACATTACTCCCACTTACTTCACACTTTCTCACTCATATTCTGTTCAAGATTATTCACCTCGCCATCACACTTCCTCAGACAAATTCCCTCCACGTTTTCCTCTTCTCTTCCTCACTCATGTTCCCTCCAGAATATCTCTACATCACCTTCACGTTCTCTCCCACACATTCCTTCCAAGATTCCTCCTCATTTTCCTCACGCTCCCTCATTCACATTCCATTAAAATATTCATCTCTCCCTCACACATATTCACATTCACTTTAAGATAATATTCCCCATTCCATCACATTTCCTTACTCAGTTTTCATCTTATGTTTGTTCTCCAATCGTTCACATTCTAACTTTAACTAACATTCCCTTGAAGATTTGTCCTCTCTTCCATATCCCTTCATCAACGTGTCCTACAAGTGTTCTTATCTCCTTCACACCAAGGTCCCTCACGGTCTTGTGGAATAAGACTGAGCGGTTTATTGGGTATTACAACTGTGGCCAAGTATGGGGGCTATTAAATCTATTATAATAAGCTACAAAACATAATCACATAAGACTCTCAGAGGTATTGTTCCCTGGCACAGATTTGAGGAGTTGGTAGCGTCCGAATTTGTCGACTACATTTAAACCACTTTATTCCCAGAGTTGCCACCAGTTGTTCTGTCTACAAGCTAAAGTTGGCTGCTCACCAGACCTGAGGAAGAGGTTGTGGGGGGCTGACCGTGAAATGTAACCAGGGTTGATAATTCCGTAGACTTCTTCAGGAAATAAAATTATACTTCAAGCCAAAATCTAGGGAAAAGTGATGCCTGATATTAACCCTTATTGTACAGTATGTTATGCCTCAACGGTAGTTTTAAAAATTACAGATTATAATCAAGGAAAATAACACCTTTCATTATTTTTCAACCTAGTAAATATATTTTAAGAGAATGACAAGACGGAAAGAATGAGTTTCCCTGAGCAGTTACCGCTAGTTAATTAAGAGGAAATTTATTGCAGGTGAGTTAGCATTATAAAAATCACTCCAAACTCTGCTGCAAAACAGATTTTCAACTGGTATACTGAGAGACTTGTTTGTTCCCTGGAATAACATGGAGGAATCAATTGCCTTCTAATGTACCCACAAATTATTTTCTCCTTAATTAATGAGGATCACATGTACTGAGTCAATGTGCTGGAGTAGTTAAAAGCATCTTATCTATTTTTGAGTAGCTTTTAACATTATACAGTAAGGAACTATACTACGGCTGGCATTGGATGGATTAAGTTGGTGTATAAAGCGATAGAGATCCGTACCAAGGCAGACTTCGAAATAAAGCTCCAGCCACAACAACAACATCAACAAAAACAACAACAGTCAACCCTCGTCAAACTGTAAACATCCACCGCCACCACACCACGAGTCAGTCCCCTCTCGTTATCAAGCCTCTATCTACCCTCCCGTCACCGCCACCACCCACCACTACCATCACCACTACAACACAGCGATTCAATTCTCTCTCTTTATCTCGACAACAACAGCAATCGTTCGCCCTCGACAAATAGTAAATAAACATCCATACCTTCCCGTCACAGCCCCCACCCTTTTATTCAATCCTCTCTCTCTTTATCTCCTCAACAACAGGTACCATTCGCCCTCCCCAATCAGTAAATAAACATCTATACCTTCCCTTCACCACATGTCGTTTCAGTCCCCCTCTCGTTACCACGACTTGGTGTTTGTTTGCCTGTCTGTTTGTTTGTCTGCCTGTCTTTCTGTTTGTCAGTGGCCGTGGTTTAGGACTCTACATAGGGTGCTTGAGGAGTATTTACAGCCAAGGGATTAATGTGGAAGAGTTTGAGGGATGAGGTGGTAATGAGTTGGGTGTAACTTGTAGCCAGGAGGTAACGTCAGGGTAGAGGTGATTCTGGCTGGTTGGTCCAATGTGTGTGTGTGTGTGTTTTTTTTTTTTTTTTTTTTTTTAATACATGCCATACAAATACTAGTGTTATATGATTTTGTATATTACTGAAAACACCCGTTCATCCCAGAGCTAAACGGCCACTGTGAAGAGAGGTGTCACAATAAATCCTGCCTTTGTTTTATCAGACATATTACGTGGCTCAAGAGTTATAGTCCATGGCATGTAAACTTTAAACTCTTGCTGTTCAAAGCTGTGACAGAGGCGCATAGATTATATTATATACTTCTAGATTGCATTGTTTGCACTTTTATCAGATCAATGCACCCGAGATAATGGGGGGTGGGGGGGGTCCGATTGGAGAGAAAACATGACATTTATACAGTGATAGTATAGTACTCATCACTTATCGATTGCATATTTGTAGCACACTCTAAAATAACCCTTCCAACACAAAACACAATATCATGCAAATGGTTTAGACAAGTGCTTTCGTCCCTTCGTATCGGGGTGAGTATGCTTCTGTTTCTGAAGGGCATACAACACATCCCAATGCTAATACCATCATACTACTTTACCCTCGACTGTATGCCATTACCACCAGGCCACTACTGACACTTCATATCCATCATCCCACACTCTTACCATGCATCACCATCACTACATCACCATCACAAAAATAAACACACACATACATGCACACACTCACACATACACCAACACAAACACCCATGCACACACACACACACACACACACACACACACACACACACACATACACCAACACACACACACACACACACACACACACACACACACACACACACACACACACACACACACACACACACACACACACACACACACACACACACACACACACACACACACACATTACTCATATAGTGTATTAAATTTGCTCGGGGTTATATTCTTAATGATAGTAAATATAATTAGTAACCCAAACTTATAATTATGCTGTAAATGTTTTTGTAACTAATTCAATCATCAGTCACTGAACTCGCTCGATTTCATAAGTTAAAAGTCTTCTATATATCCTTTGATTTTCGCCGTATAATGCATTTCAGAAATCAACACCTGATAACCCAAAACTGTAGTAGTGAGGTGCGTTTCCCATGTTGCCATTCACAAACTCTTCATTATTTTCGTAGTAAGATCCACCTCTGCTTAAATGATGATATGACTCGAACTGTGTACTGTAAAATTAATATTGTATACTCATATATCCATTTCCCTTGATTACTGGAGCTTAGCGTTTTATATATTAATTGTATGAATATGTATCGTGAATGCTCTTCTTCATATGATTCGCGAATACTTGATCATTATCGTGATATGGTGTAAATTAAAAACCAGCTTCCAAATGGAGTAAATAAATCTCTTTCCGATAGCGTGTCGCAGGTGGAGGCTCGGGATGCTATTACATTTTACACCTCGGGGGGAAACCTCTAAAAACGCCAATATGTCTCTCACTTCACTGGAAAGGGAAGAGTGGATATCGTGTTGTAATTGGCTATTGCAGGTTGGGAAGTGCAAGGGTTGTTGTTGTGTTTGTGTGTGCTGTGGGAATGATATTACTCAGATGTGGAGGAGGACTGGGAGGATGGAATGAATGGTAGAGTATTTATTGTGTGTGTGTGTGTGTGTGTGTGTGTGTGTGTGTGTGAGGGGATCTGCCATGCACCCTCGGAGGCTCTGCGACCAACAAATATTTACACAATCCCGTGTTTGTTGGTGTAGTCAGCCATGTTACCTGAGCACTACTGATTTCCCCCCCACACACACAAAAACAAAGTAAAAAATAACGGTATAAATTTTATTTTTTTAATAATGATAATAATAATAACAATAACAATAACAATAATAATAATAATAATAATAATAATAATAATAATAATAATAATAATAATAATAATAATAATAATAATAATAATAATAATAATAATAATAATAATATTAATAATAATAATAATAATAATAATAATAATAATAATAATAATAATAATAATAATAATAATAATAATAAATAATAATAAAAAAAAATAGTAATGAGTCAACTTCCCTCCACAGGTGAGTGAGTTGATGGATGCAGACTGGTTTGGTGGTCCCGATATGGTAAGTGAATTATTTCCCTTTCATTCACGTTCTCGGAGTCTACAGTACACTCACCATTTTTGTTTCTTTACTGAATAACCTTCCGACCACTATAGGCATTTGACCGCATCGTTGTGTTTTCTTTTACACTCATCATCTATTCTGATATTATTAACCTTCCAATTTTATTAGTGATTATCTGTACCATGCAGTTTTTTTCAGCCTCTATAGACACGTTAATGTTTCCTTGATAACTTGCTTACTGTACTTTTGATTATCTTTATCTTATCAGTCTTCCTCTACACTCACAATTGATTTCTTAATTAATGACACTCTCACTCTATTCTGGATTGTGTTTATCTTATCACTATTACCCACTGTACTCTATCGTGTAGGAGACTCGGTGGCTTCTGATTCCTCCTAACTATGCCACGAGACAAGCTCCTTCAATGTAGGTGGTGTTTCGTGGCAACATCTGAAGGACTCACTAACTTCCAATTTCCTTACTACATACAACACGGGGTTCCTTAATAACCTTATCACTACTCCCATTATCATTTTTACCATATCATTATTATCTCCTCCTTAACTCATTACTGCACCTTTAACAATCTTCTCGATCTACTCTCGGTAAAGTTAAGGATAAAAGAAAAAGAAGAAGCGATAATAGGACCTTTATGATGTGAGATGTTGTCAGTTAGGGAATGAGAAGTTACCGATCCCTCCCTCCAATCTGTCCCACAAAAGTAGATCACACCAACTGAAGTCATCAATTTCTTTCACCATTTTTTGGAGGATAGAAAAAGAACACTTTAATCTACCAACCAACTTCTTACAACCAAAGAGAGAGAGAGGGGAGTGTGGGAGGGCTGCCATTGATTCCTCACTAACTCCTAGTCCTGTCTTATCGTGACTGTCTTTAAAGCTGTCTACCGGCCCGTCTAAAAATTGGTGACGTAATATCGACCCCCTCTCTCCGCCCACCTCCTTTTGTGTGTGTGTGTGTGTGTGTGTGTGTGTGTGTGTGTGTGTGTGTGTGTGTGTGTGTGTGTGTGTGTGTGTGTGTGTGTGTGTGTGTGTGTGCTCTTTTCTTCCCGGTATGATACAATATTAAGGGAGTTTCTTTCTAGTTTATAATTGTGTTTATCTGTCTGTCTTCACCACAAATTCCTACTTTATCATGAGTGTCTTTAGAGCTCTCTGCCGTCCTGTTTAAAAATGGTTACATAATACTGATCCACTCTCTGAGCATCACCTTATTCTATTCTTTTGCTTCTCTATCTTCCTCCTTTTAATTCTCCCCTTCTATCTTCTTTTTTTTTGTCTCCTTTCTGCTCCTCCTCCTGTCCTCCTGAACCCCCAATTTTCCGTCCCTCCATATTTTCCTATGTTTCTCCACCTCGTATCACCAACCCATTTTTCCTCCACTTCCCATTCGCAAATCTTCCTCCCTCCGTCTCCTCTCTCCTCCCTCCATTTCTCCCTCCCTTCCTGCCTCCGATGATTCTTCTTTCACAATCTATTCATCCATCACTCGCCTTCTTCCTCTATTTCCTCCCTCTGTCCCTCCTATCATTACTCCATTTATCCCTCCCTCGTTCCCCATCCCTCACTCCCTCTCTTTACCCCTGCAGCAAAGTTAGTTCAACTCTCTACTTAATTTTTATGTTCTTAATACAACTGTCGAGCTTCACTGTGTCTATATTTTAAGTACACACACTGACTGGAGATGAGTACACAGTGTAATGTTCACCAATTTAACACGTCGGGGTTGGGAAGCAAAGCGACCGACCACGTGTGTATGAGGTGATGTTTGGTTTGAAGTGTTGCCGCCGAGTGTCCGTGTTTCAGCCCGGACGTCGTGTGGTTGACTTTGTATTGACTGTGTAGGGAGTGAATGTATTGAAAGTCATATCCCACTCACTCTCTCTCTCTCTCTCTCTCTCTCTCTCTCTCTTTCTCTCTCTCTGACTGTTCCCATTTATTTCCTCTTTCCATCGCTTCTTCCTCCTCTACTCTCTCCTCACTTTACTCCCGTTCCTCACTAGTCCATTCATTTAATTTCTCTCTCCACTTCCTCTCCCCTTTCTCCCTCCGTTTATATTTCTCTCTTTCTCTATCTCTAATTGCTTCCTGCTTTCGTCCTCATCTGTCTATTCCCTTTCTCTGTAAATCTTATATCCTGCTTTCTTTTTAACCCCCTACCTGATCCCTCTCTTCCTCTCCTCTCGCATCCTTCTCTCCCTCCCCTTCTCTCGTTCCTCTTTTTTTTTCCCTTCCCTTTCTCTCTCCCTCTCTGCTGTCTCAAGCCCCCTCCACTCTCCTAGTCCCCCCCCCCCTTCCAGACTCCAGTGTAGGGTCCGCCAACTACTCACAACAATAATATATTTGGACCTGGAAAATGACATGTGAAGGATGACGATGATAAAAAATGTCCAGAGCTCATCTCGCTCTCTTCATTTCCACGACCTTTCACCACCTGATACATCTCTTCTCCTCATTTGTGTTTCTATTCTTTCTTCTCTTAATTCTTTTCCTGTCGTTAATGTTTCTTAGAGGGCAATTTGATGTGGGGGAGATGGAGGGCTACTGTTTCCCCAAAAAAGTATTAAAGAAGCAGAATGAAAACTCTAGAATACAAACATGAGATCTGATTATTAGTGCAATACATGGAGGAGTCAGTAACCCTACAATTCCCCCATCACAGATTGCCTCGTTAATCAAAGACATCGTTGGGTTTCATGTCTCTCTTTCTATCATCTTTGTTCTTTCTTTCGTAATTACCTGGTCATTTCTCTGTGGGTGATTGTCTACAGTACAAGATGTGAATAACGGGTACACCAGCACACTGACACACCTAACTACTATAGACAGCAAAGATTGTGTCGTCTCTCGTATCAGTCTCTCCACGACCCTTGAAAATCAGTCCACGGAATTAAATCAGTTTTGCTGTGGAATATATCGCTTTAAATTCACGAGACTAGCGCTTAATCTCCTTGATGAGGAAGAAAGAGAGGCGACACGACTTTTACTGCACAAAGTATGAACATATGGTAGAGTTATCAAGAAGTAAACTAGCCTAGGAGATACATATGGTGCTTCGTGTTAGTCGATGCTCGTTTGATATAAATTGTTCTACAAATTTGTCAGTACTAACCCATTGTGTTGGAGGCCTGTGAGTGTGACAAGATAAAGCTTCCTACCGAGATGACCCAGATGACCTGTTGGGAGTCTATAGTGGCCACAGTCTTCCAAAGTTTGATGTTATGAGTTGTTCTTAAGTTTAAACTGACTCGCGGGCACACACTCACACACAACACTCACACACAACACTCACACACAACGCACGCACACGAACACACACACACACGCGCACACACACACACACACACACACACACACACACACACAGAGAGAGAGAGAGAGAGAGAGAGAGAGAGAGAGAGAGAGAGAGAGAGAGAGAGAGAGAGAGAGAGAGAGAGAGAGAGAGAGGCAGGTGGGGGAACGAATGAGTCAGGAATCAGGGAACGAACAAGACATTCGGTACGGGAGGCGGTCAGAGAGAAAAAAGAAGGAATGATTAGGAAGGGAAGGAGGAAATAAGAGAGAGCGGGAAAAAAGGAGGAGTTTGATAGAAGGGAGAGAGGAAGAGAATTTAGGAAAAGGGAAGACAGAATGTGAAAATAGAAGAAAAAGAAAGAGGGAGGGAGAGAGATAGAAAGATAGAGGAATAAATTACGAGAGGGAGGGCACGAATGATGAGATAAACAAGAAAGAGGAGACTTAATAGACAAATGAAAGAAGGGAGGGAATAGGGAACGAAAGAAAAACGGAAGGAAAAAAAATGAAGGATGGAAGGAAGGAAGGAAGGAAAGTAGGAAGGAAGGAGAAGGAAAGAAGGAAGGAAGGAAGGAAGAAGGAAGAAAGGGAGGAAGGAGAAAGAGAAAAAAAAATGAAGGAGAGTGGAGATGAAGGAGGGAAGGAAGGAAGAAGAGATGGAAGGAAGGAAGTAAGGAAGAAAGAAAGGAAGGCAGGAAGGGAGGAAGGAAGGAAGAAGAGATGGAAGGAAGGAAGTAAGTAAGGAAGAAAGAAAGGAAGGCAGGAAGGGAGGAAGGAAGGAAGGAGGGATGGAGGTGGGGGTGGCCATCTTCCCAGGAGGCAGGTGAGGTCAGGAGTGGAGGAAGGGAGAATACTTGATTATCTTGTTTAATGTGCAGAGGACAGGTCGGCAAGGAGGAAGGAACGAAGGAACGAAGGAAGGCACGGATGAAGGAAGGAAGGAAGGAAGGCAAGGAGGAAGGGAGGAAGGAATGAAGGCAAGGAGGAAGGAAGGGAGGAATGAAGGCAAGGAAGGAAGAAAGGAAGAATGGCAAGGAGGAAGGAAGGAGGAAGGCAATGAGGAAGAGATGAAGGCAAGGAGGAACGAAGGAAGGAAGGAAGGCAAGAAGGAAGAAAGGCAAGGAGGAAGGGAGGAAGGAATGAAGGCAAGGAGGAAGGAAGGGAGGAAGGAAAGAAGGCAGGCAAGGAGGAAGGAAGGCAGGTAGGATGGAGAGAGGTGGTAGAACGAGGTAAACAGGCAGGCTGGATCATGGGATATATTAAGTAAGGCGAGAGAGGAGATTGGGGTTGGCAAGCGGGAAAGTAGGCTAACAGTTTGGAAGGAAAGGTAAGAGAGAAGAGGTAACAGGCAGGCAGGTAGGCAGGGAGGGAGGAGGGTAAGTAGGTACAAACAACAAAAGTGGATAGGGAGGCAGGCAGACAGGTAGGTAGGTAGGTAGGATCAAAACAAAGCGAAGAGGTATATTAATTTGGGTAGGATGACAGAAAAGACAAGAGTAGATGGGAAAGGCTCACATGTAGATACAGAGAGAGAAAAATATACATACATATCAAAACACGAGTCTAAGGTAGGCAAGCAGGGGAGCAAGTAAGCAGTTAGGGAGGCAGATAGATAGGAGTAGTGCAGCCAAGCGGTGAAAACAGGTACCATTCTTGAGAGGATAATATACTTTTTGGTGCACTGAAGAATACGAGTTCATTCAAAGTAGTAGTATGAGAAAATAAATAGACTATATCAACTAAATTAAGCAACCTGTTTTTTTTATTGTTTTTTTGTTTTTGTTTTTTAAGAATAGGTTGGTGGAATCAGTTGCTCCAAATTTGCCAAAGAACTTTATACCCTAAGAAGCTGCCTGAGAAATGGAGACTGTATACTGATTTTTCCGCACTGTTCCACAAAGCAACATCTATACTGTGGGAGTCTGGAGGGATGCATTTGTCTTCAATCCTCCAACAACATTACAGGTGCCTCAGGTTCGAGTGTGGTGGTAAGAACAGAACAGGGATAAGGATGAAGAGCAGACCAATGGACAAGGAATAGAAAAAGGAAATATTCTATAGTTGGCGAGAAATGAGAACGATATCGGGTATCGATGGAACTATATAGGCACTCAACACCTCTCTCTCTCTCTCATACACATGCACACACGCACACACACACACACAAACACACGTTTATATATATGTTTGTGTGTGTGTGTGTGTGTGTGTGTGTGTGTGTGTGTGTGTGTGTGTACCATGCATGCACAGGCACTGGAAAGCGAAAAATAAGATACAAGAATTTTCTTTTCCCACAGATGCATCAAGGTAACAATGTTTACCTACATCACACTCGAAAACTTACTTGGACATCCAGTGTGGTCAGTCCTCTCACACACCTTTTTTTTTTTTTTTTTTTTTTTTTTTTTTTTAAGTATGTCATCGATTTTGGGACTTTAAGGTAACATATATTATCTTGTTGGTGATTTGGGGGAAGGGCTCCTGCAATTATTTCCCCTAGCTATGCCAAGAAACAGAGCGTGTATTAGAATACGAGTAAGGGATCTGTTTCCGTGCACAGTTTGGAGAGATCGTTAGCTTTCCAATTTAATTTGAGTGTCTGCATCTTAAGTTACCTCCCGCAATCTTTACGATGGAAGTGATGCGGTGAAGGAAAGATAAATTGAAGAGGAAGAAAGACCGCGCCAGGCCAAGGAAGATCTTGTAACACGAAGGAGAAGAGGACGAGCAATTCAAAACGAAATGGGAAGGAAAGAAGGGAATATTGAAGAAATTAAAGCGATTCTGTTCCGAAGGGGCGCCAAAGCCCTAAAAGTATTGCACACATCACCGCAGTAATATCTCCCTACGTTTGAAGAAGGAGGAAAGTGATGTGGGAAGGTGAGGGGTGAAGTAGGAAGGTGAGGGAGGAAGATGAAGGGTAAAGGAGGAAGATGAGGGGGGTGATGGAGGAAGGTGAGGGGTGATGGAGGAAGGTGAGGGGTGATGGAGGAAGGGTGAGGGAGGAAGGGTAAGGGATTGGGTGGTGATCAAGGTTGTGTAGTGATTAATCAAGAGGAACTGATGATTACCAAAGTCCAGAAGCCATTCCTCACCCTGTCTATTCTCAGGTCTCTCTCTGTCTGTCTCTGTCTCTGTCTTGATGTCTGTCTTTCTTTCTATCTGTCTGTTTGTCTGTATGTCTATCACACACACACACACACACACACACACACACACACACACACACACACACACACTTACCACAGCACCAATAGTTAAAAGGATCAGTAGGAAGGAATAAGAAAAATAAATATAAAAAGAAACGAAAAGGGGAGACATGAAGAATAACAGTGAAAAAGAAATAGAAGAGGTTGATAAGGTGGAAGAAAAATAAATGAAATAGGGCCTAAAAAGATGTGGAATATATAGAAATAGGAGAGGATAGAAAGGTATATAAAGGAAAATATATATAGGATAATTTAGGTGAGCAGGAAGGGAGGAGAGGCAAAGGGGAAGGACGGATAAATGAAGAGAAACCAGAGAATCAAAGGAATGAGAGGAGAAGCGAGGGTTGTGAGAGGGTAGGAGAGGGATAGGAGGAGTATTCAGGTGATAAAAGGAGAAGGGATGAGAGGGGATGCCAGGGTATGAGAGGGGATGAGGGGGTATGAGAGGGTGTGAGAAGGGAAGCCAGGGTGTGAGAAGGGAAGCCAGGGTATGAGAGGGGAAGACAGGGTATGAGAGGGAAAGACAGGGTATGAGAGAGTGTGAGAAGGGAAGCCAGGGTATGAGAGGGGATGCCAGGGTATGAGAGGGAATGTCAGGGTATGAGAGGAAAAGACAGGGTATGAGAGGGGAAGACAGGGTATGAGAGGGAAAGCCAAGAAATGAGAGGGGATGCCAGGGTATGAGAGGGGTGGTTAGGGTAACAGAGGGAAAGACAGGGTATGAGAGGGAAAGACAGGGTATGAGAGGGAAAGACAAGGTATGAGAGGGAATGACAAGGTATGAGAGGTGAAGACATGTTACGAGAGGAGAAACTTGGGTATGAGACGGAAGCCTTGAAAATGAGTGGGGAGGCTAAAAAATGAAAATATTATATGAGATGCAAAAACAGAGGGAAGAACTCGTCAAGCCAAAAAATAAGAGGGAAAGCTAAAGGATAAAAAATAGAAGCCATGTGATGAGACGGGGAGATCGAGAACACACACACACACACACACACACACACAGACACAGACACAGACACAGACACAGACACAGACACAGACACAGACACAGACACAGACACAGACACAGACACAGACACAGACACAGACACAGACACAGACACAGACACAGACACAGACACAGACACAGACACAGACAGACACAGACACACACACACACACACACACACACACACACACACACACACACACACACACACACACACACACACACACACACACACACACACACACACAAGGAAGCCTGTAAAAGACATGAAACGGGTCAGAAAACAGGCAATACATCGATGAAGGGAAGACGTAAAAATCAAGGTAAACAGTTGAGGTGTCAGCAGCAGTGTGTGGTTGAATGAGGTTCAGTAACATCAGGTCCTGGATTCTAACAACACAAACCCAATTAGAGTCAAACGTCGTACCTTCAGCTTCATTATTGTGGTGGTTATATAAAGACATGTTCTAATTAATTCTCTCATTGCAGCAAAATGCATAAGAACTAATCACAATGCACGTGAATGTAATTATAAAAGTGAGCCCAGGGAATGAGAGGTGAAGAGAAGAGATAAGAGGGAAGGTCAGGAGATGAAAAGTGAAGCCAAGGGGTGAGACGTGAGAGGGTATTGATAGTTGAAGCCAGGGAATGATAAGTGAAGCCAGGGGGGTGAGAGGGGATGTGAGGGGGATGATAGGGGAAGCCAGGAAATGATAGGGAAAGCCAGGGAATGAGAGGGGAAGCCAGGGAATGAGAGGGGATGTGAGGGGGATGATAGGGGAACCAGGGAATGAGAGGAAATGTGAGGGGAATGATAGGTGAAGTCAGGGAATGATAGGTGAAGTCAGGGAATGATAGGTGAAGCCAGGAGGGTGAGACGGGATGTGAGGGGGATGATAGGGGAAGCCAGGGGGGGTGAGAGGGGATGTGAGGGGAAATTACCTAGTCTCGTCAACTTCTCATTAGCCTCAAACTTGGCCAATTATTGCATTCCCTTAGGTCCTCTTTCCACTTATCTCCTCATCTCCTTCCATTTCTCTCTGTATCTCTTTTTCATTTCCGTCTATCTCCTTCCATTTCTCTCTTTATCTCTTTTTTTCATTTCCGTCTATCTCCTTCCATTTCTCTCTTTATCTCTTTTTCATTTCTGTCTATCTCCTTCCATCTTTATCTTACTCTCTATATATTTCTCTTTAAATCCCAGTTTCTCGTAATTTTCCATTTATCGTTTCATTTATCTTTAGTTTATAATTTTATCAGCTGATTCTCTATTTCCCTCTTATCTCCATCCTGTTTCTCTTTATCTCATCTCTTTGCTTCATTCTATCTCTTCAGATATATACTTCAGATATATACTTTGTTATTCCTTTTAATTACCTTTCTTTAATCTAATTATTATCTTTCCATTTCACTTGTATATCTCATCCATTATTATCTATATTTTCCACTATTGTACACCTATAATAATACACTATACTATTTAACCTAGTAATATAGATATAGCATAATACACTATACTGCCTAAAAAAAAAATAATAATATAAAAATAATACTGTAGTTGGATTTTCTTGGTCTCACTTACTTCTCTGTTTTATCTCCTCCCACTTCTCTTCATATCCCTCCATTCTCCCTTTACCTGCTTTCATGGTTCTCTGTCTCCATTCATCTCCTTCTAGTTCTCATATATTTTCCTTCCCCAATTTCCACTTTTCCTCGCTCCTTTCATTCACCACCAAAGCCACCACATCTTTCTACGTGCCTCTCCTTAGGTCTGAGTGGCCATGTCTTATCACTTGCATCACACTGTATGTTTCATTGCATTGCGAGTGAGTCCATGATATAGTGAAATTAAGGTTTTGGCTATCTTTACCTCAGTCTGTTTGTCTGTTTGTCATACACACACGCACGCACGCACGCGCACGCCCACACACACACACACACACACACACACACACACACACACACACACACACACACACACACTTCATTTATGCACACCATTCTAGTCTCATTTGCCCCCTCCCCTCTCTTATCCGATTTCACCTTTCCTTTTAAGCCTCTAACACGCTTAACTCCCTGTCTCCCTTTCTCTCTCTCTCTCTGGGTGATATGCATGTGTGTTTGTGTTGAAGGTAGTTGTGTGTGTGTGTGTGTGTGTGTGTGTGTGTGTGTGTCTGGACTCGTGGTTTGAATGTGTGTTTGTGCTGGAGATGTGTGTGTGTTTGCTGAAGGTTGTTCTGTGTGTGTGGTTGTGTGTGTGTGGTTTGAATGTGTGATTGTGTTGGACGTGGTGTGATGAGTGGTGGTGGAGATTGTGATCGTAGTAATGGTGGTTGTTTTATGATTATCGTGGTAATGATGGTAGTGGTGCTAGTTGTTGCTGTTGTTGTTGTAGTGGTATAGTGGTGGTAGTAGTTGTTTTCGTTGTAGTGGTATTGGTGGTAGTAGTTGTTGTAGTGGTAGTGGTGGTAGTAGTTGATGTGGTTGTAGTGGTAGTGGTGGTAGTTGTTGTCGTCGTGGTTATGGTAGTGGTGTTAGTAGTTGATGTCGTTGTAGTGGTAGTGGTGGTAGTAGTTGTTGTAGTGGTAGTAGTTGTTGTCGTGGTAATAGTGGTGGTTGCGTTAGTGGTTGTATGGGAAGGAAAGGGGAGTGGTGAAGTGAACTTCTGGATGTCATTAAAAATACACGAACCACGTCTATTCTCAGGAAGAAAACGACCTTTCTACCTCCAGTCCCCGGGATAAAACTGAGTTACAACTAACCTAACATAACCTACCTCAACCTACCTTAACCTAACCTAATCTGACGTTATATAATTTAACTTAACCAAACCTAACTATGACTAATTTACTTCATATCATCCAATCCGAGTCAACCCAGTCAGATTTTAAGTATGCAGTCTCTTTCTAACCTACATTTATGCTGTATACAGTTCAACCAGTCGTTTCTTATTTATTCCTTTATTAACTTCAAGCGATTATAATATTCCAGAGTACAGCTGCAAACAGTGAGGAATTATTGCCTTCTTTGTTATCCACTCTCACTCTTACATAATTCTGTGACTACCTCCAAACAATTGTATTCAACTGATGAAATGTTATTCTCACTGTAGGTATAAGGGGGTTCTCTGCTGTTGACGAATTAGAGGGATATTGATTCCTCCTACGTATGTTTCATAACAGTACACTCGTGATACGTAATCTCTGACCAGAGACGAACGGCAGGCACCACACATACCCTGTATTCGAACTCATCCTCTATAGGTGTACTGGGTGGGGAAATGAGCAATACCAGGCGATTCGAAGCTTTCTGCTCCTCACACTCTGGTCAGAAATTATGTATCACGAGTGTACCTCTACTTGTATAATAACTTAACTATAGTATTGCTGCCTACAACAGTACCCTCTCATACACAACTTTCCATAGCAATCCCATCACCCTTATTATCTTCTTTACTATTCGATTGTTGTCACTAACTATACCCAAGGAGGATCATTCACACAGATGCCTCTTTGAACATCAAAACACACCTGGCTAGACTCTCTATTCTGACTCAAATACCTATTTATCCAAAAAATACCTAGCTATCTATTCTGGGTCAAATACCTATTCATTTGAACTTTTATATTAAAATCACAATTTCTTCTGACTATCCATACTTGCATCCCAATTCTCCTAACTATCCACTAGACCTCCAATAATGACTGGATGAATAAGTAGCCCTTCAATTTTCCACCAACATAATAATATCCCTTTAACTACACTCTAAAAATGTTCCAACGCCCCCGCTCCTCTGGCACACACTCATACCTCGCTACACCTGACTGTCAGTAAATACACAAACACGTTAGAATCAATAACTGACAGAGTAAATACACAATCAATGGCGCCCCCGATGAATTCCTACCAGGGAATTTAATATTAAAGCTTTCGTAACCTACATACATTTCAATTCATTTAATGCCGAATCTTACCTCACCAGGTTATTATATTCACGGGGATAAATATGTTGTGGAGGAATTGGAAGGTTACCGATTACTCCAAACTTATGTCAGGATACAGACTGCCTTAATATTCAAGTTGGAAATCTGTTTTGTTGAACTGTGTGTAGAGCTCAGGAAGCTCCAATTTACCCACACGAGATGGCCCACTATTAAGGTACCATATCCTATTCCACTTGTTCTTAGGGGGGTAATGTGGACGAATTAGGGTGGTACGGTACTACACTATTTCACATATCAGGTAGGAGAGTTTAACAAAATTAATTAACAGTTCACCTGTGGCTTTGACGCTTGACATAAGTGTTATGAAAATATCATGTAAGGAAGTAACACTAAAACACAATAGTTTGACAGATGATTTATAATGTGGTATAATCATCTGTCCAACTATTTTGTTATAGTGTCAATTCCTTACATGATATTATCATAACATTTGTGCCAAGCGTCAAAGCCAAAGGTGAACTGTCATTTAATTTCGTTAAATTGTTCAACCTGATAATTATGTGAAATGGTGTAGTAACCCCAAAGTATGCCATGAAACAGACTACCTGAGAGCTGAAGAGGATCATCTGTTTCATAGCATTGTTTAAAGGAATGGGTAGCACTCGTTCTCATACATAAGATATTATCCGCTCAACTACCTTAATCTAACGTCATCTCTTCTTAGCTAACCATTTTAACAAAGACTACTGTATTCTGAACAAACTTTATTTACCGAAAGCTACTCTATCATCATCCTCACCACCATCACCACCACCACCACCACCACCACCATCATCATCATCATCATCATCATCACCTCTATTATAACACACTTCCTTCCACAACCACCACCACCAACTCTAACGCGGTACCCCATGAAAAGTTTAAAAGGGTCGAGGTGACAGCAAACTGAGAGGAGTTCCAGCTTTCTGTGGCTAGGTGGCAGGTTCATCAAGGGGAACGACAGCAGCAAATGGCATGGGAGGGCCGGCGAGAGACAGCAACAGATAGCATAGGAGGCCAGAAGACAGCAACAGATAGCTAGCTAGGGAGGACAGGAGACAGCGGCACTACACACTATAAGACAGCCGACCAATAGAGAAAGAGACAGCAAAGGAAAGTGAAAGGGACGACGGAAGACAGAAACCTAAGGAGGAGACAGCAGCAGATAACAGTAGACAGCAGCTGAAGAAAGGAAACAGAAGCTGCAGACAAGGGACAGCACAGATAACAGTAGACAGCAGCTGAAGAAAGGAAACAGAAGCTGAAGACAGAAGAGGAGACACTGAGATAAAAAAGACAGTGGTAGACAGCCCGGAAGAGTAATAGATTTATTGGTAGAAGCAGCAGTAGTAGTTGTAGTTAGAGGGATGTTGTAGTGGAAATAAGAGAAAGGTATTGGTGAGGAGGGTAGTATTTTTAAGGGATGGGGGTGATAGAAGCAATGATGAAAAGTGTAGTAGTGAAAGACAGTGGTGAAAGTGGTAGTGATGAAAAGGGAT
Organism: Petrolisthes cinctipes; assembly: GCA_033782935.1. Taxonomy (NCBI): domain Eukaryota; kingdom Metazoa; phylum Arthropoda; class Malacostraca; order Decapoda; family Porcellanidae; genus Petrolisthes; species Petrolisthes cinctipes. The sequence continues at coordinate 40,885 of JAWQEG010003229.1, forward strand.
AGTGGTGAAAGACATTGTTGAGGAAAGTGTAGTGATGAAAGAGATAGTGGTGAAAGGATTAGTAACGAAATGGGTAATGGTGAAAGAGGCAGTAGTGAAAGGGATAGTGGTGAAAGTGGTAGTGGTGAGAGTGGTCGTGGTGAAAGGGGTTATGGTAAGAGGAGGCAGTGGTAGTGATTACGAGTGGACTGGCAATAGGAATTTCACTGTAAGCAAAACCAATCTCGACAAGCCCAGTCACAAAATATTATATAAAAAAAATACCAATCAAACTATTTTATAATTTTTATATCCATGCTTCCAATTTAATTATACAAGTGAACAATTCGTTTTACTAGCGCTTTGTGTCATATAGATTAATTGAAATCGTTCTCAACTAATGCTTTTACTTTTACATTTTTACTGACAGAGATTTGTCACAAAATAAAAAAAAAAACTCACAGCGGAGGCAACTTTATTTCTGTAAAGTAAATGAAATGTTAGAGCATTCATGGGAAATATATAAAATGTTACGAATACGTTCATGGCAAATTGATTAATAATTTCATGGCAAATGAATTAAAGTGGTAGGAATGGTAGGAATACGCCCATTCAAGATTGATAAAAAAAATCATGAATCAAGAAACACAATGAAGTACAGGATGGCACGATGCCCTCATCCCCAAGGCTTCATGAATAACCTTACGATTTTTTTCTTGATAATTATAAGGTTCATTGTATAATTATAACAGTTATCTTTACTACTAGCCAATCTGTCCCTATCACCACCTTCATCTCTTGCTCTTTGACCCAATTAGCCTCCCTCCCTCCCTCCTAATAGCAATATACCTCTCACCCTCTGCCACCATCACCATATTCGTCTCCTTGTCTCAACCTACCTTCCTTCAAACCTTACTCGGTTCAGCCCAAATTTCCCTTCTTAACCTCACCGTGTCTTCATTTATCCCTTTCTACCTCACCCTATCCCAAACCACCCATACAAATATCACCCAATCCAACTATCCCACCCATAAACTCCCCACTCCCCACGTCACCCTGTCTCAACCTACCCAGCCCCACCAGTCCCTACTAACACTGAGCAGAAACAGTTAGGAGATAGACCCATGCAAACAGAAAATGCTCAGGCAAATTCTCAAGGTGGCCATCTACTGTGGGCGAATTGGAGGGCTGCTGATATCTCCAAACTATACCAGTAAACAATAAGTCCACCCCTGCTCTCGTTCTTGTATATCAATATGTGTCTGAAAAATATACCAGTTTACAACAACACTCCAGATGATGATTCCTTCAGTCACACTTATTGATCGAAGCCAGTGTAGTCCCAGGCTATTCGAACGGCGTGTGACATCACAAGAAAGGAAGCATATGATTGACCAGTTGTAAATTCACCAATGCATGAGAACTGAAGCACTAATAAGTCTCCAGGTGTGCTTCGAATACAAAGAGACAGTAAATAAATACACAATGAAGATCTCCATTGGAATTATAGTTCATTGGTGATTTAGACTGTTCAAAGCTTCAACTAAAGCTGTATACTTATTAGTGCTCGTGACTGTACCATATTCGGAAATCGGAAAACACGAGGTTCCCGAAAAGGTTCCTTATACGTGTGTGCCAATTCATAGCAAAATCACCAAGGTAGTCACCAATAAACGATGCGGATGGTCAGACGGACAAGGATACGGACGGAAAGACAGACATATATTGCTCAATTTATAGTAGGCTGCCAGCTGGGAAGACTATACAATGCCAGAGTTACAGCCAAAATACTTCGATAATTGAAATACCAAAGCGAATCTGCCGGGATTATAATCAGGCTCGTTTCCACCACCTCTCCCTCCCCTATCCAGACACACACACACACACGCAAACACACATGACACCAACCCTCCTCTCGTATGCGTCACTTTCCTACACACATTCCAACCTCAGATTTTGCATAAACACGCAGCGCTCCCCTTACCCTCCCCCTACCCATCCCACTACCGTACCTCTCCCTCCCCCACCTCTCATCCCTACATGCACTCCCCTTCCCCACACCACCATAACTGTTCCCCTTCCCTCACTACCACTACCACCACAATCGCCCCTTCCCCTCAAAACCATAACAGTCCCTCCTATTCCTTCACCACCACAACAATCCCCTTCCACTCACCACCACTACCTCTTCTCTCCACCTCTTCTCACCACCACAACCTTCCCCCTCCCTCACCACCACTACCGCCTCCCTCTTCCCTCTCCGCCACAACAATCCCCTTCCACTCACCATATCCACACCTGGCGGCCAACTTCAGGCAATAATGATGATTTACAAGAGGAAGAGGGGAAGGAGGTGAGGAGAGGAAGAAGAGAATGGAAAAATAGAAGAGAAAAGAAATGTAGAAGAGAAGGGACAAAAATGAAGAGATTGGATAGATAACAGAGAAGAAAGATTTTATTTGAAGAAGAGAATGTAGACCTTGTTAACCTTAGAAAATCTTGTAGCACGAGGGATAAATGCATAGAGATGAGGGACAGCAACCAGGAAGGAAATGGAAGGAAAATATGGACAGTGGAAGAAATGAAAAGCCGTACGAGAGAGAGGAGGAAGAAATATCGGGAAAAGAGGAAAGAGCAGGGCAAGATTGAGAACCAGGAATGGAAGGAAAGAGGAAGAGGATATACTGGTGAAGGAGGAGGAGGAGGAGGAGGAGGAGGAGTGAGGGAGGAAGTGCAAGATACAAGACGTGAAATTAACTGTTGGAGGAGAACTTGAGATAAGATGGGATAAGGAAGGAAGAGGGACAAGGAAGGAAGAAGGACAAGGAAGGAAGAAGGACAAGGAAGGAAGAAGGACAAGGAAGAGGGAAAGAAGGAAGTAAAAGAGAGTGAAAATGGAAGAAAGAGAAGAGTATGGAGGATGGAAGAGAGAGGGAAGGTGGAGGAAAGAAAACAAAATAGGGAACCTTAGAGTCACGGATGAAGAAAATATAGCAAGAAAATAATAATGTAAAAATAATATATTACTTATAGAAATTATCAGTTTTACAAATCCTATAACCAATAATATTCTACAAAATCATGGACACAAAATCAATAAGTGATAATTAACAGTCTCAATCAGTCTCATCACCCAAGAAAAACTAAGACGACTAAAAAAAAAAAACTCCCAAATGACAAAAGATGTGTGGAAAACAAAAAAATCTTAATTAAAAGAACCTGGGAACTCCTGGTGGGTTGACTAGTTCACTGAGAATATTAATTTGGAGAGTCCCTGATTCATCCAAAATTATCCCACGAATCATGCAGACTATTTTAGTATTCGGGTATAGATAGAGGGTTTGTTTTAGCAGCATACTTTGGAGGAATCAGTACAGCACTCCAGTTCGCCAGATGACCACTTCCTTGATTCGTTATGGAGGAGGAAAGTACACATGAATGGTTTGCTTCCATGTTTGGTATTCAGGGTTTACGTGTAGTTTACCATAACGGGACGAGAAGAGCTCTTTCCTTACTTACTCCAGAGGCATTGAGAATACTTATGGGACGTGGGTCTTGACATCCATTGAGAGAGATGGGGTAAAGGTAGAGAAGAGGTGGAGGGGGAGAGGATGAGGGGAGGAGGATGGGAAGGATAGGGAGTGGAAGGGGTAAAGGATAGAGGGAGGAGGATGGGGAGGAAGGGAGTGGTAGGGGTAAAGTATAGGGGGGGGAGGATGGGGAAAGAAGGGAGTGGGAAGGGTAAAATAGAGAGGGATGGGAGTGGGAAGGGTAAAAGCAAGTGGGAGAAGGATGGGGAAGGAGAGAAAAGGGAGGGGAAATGGGATGAGAAAGGTAGAGGGAGAAGAAGGAAAGGGAAGGGAGAGAAGGGGAATAGCTCGAAGGGAAGGAAGTGAGAGAGAGAGAGCTAGGGGAATTTGAGAGGGAGAGAAAATGAGGAGAGGAAGGAGGGGTGAGGGAGTGGAAATGAGAGAAAGGAGGAAGAGGGGTGAGGGAGTGGAAATGAGAGAAAGGAGGAGGAGGAGTGAGGGAGTGGAAATGAGAGAAAGAAGGAGGGGTGAGGGAGTGAAAATGAGAGAAAGGAGGAGGAGGAGTGAGGGAGTGGAAATGAGGGGAAGAATAAGAAGGTATGAGAGAGTGGAAATGAGGGGAAGAAGGAGGAGAAGGGGTGAGGGCGTGGAAATGAGGGGATGGAAATGAGGGGAAGAAGAAGGAGGTATGAGGGAGTGGAAATGAGAGAAAGGAGGAAGAGAGATGAAGGAGTGGAAATGAGGGGAAGAAGAAAGAGGTATAAGGGAGTGGAAATGAGAGAAAGGAGGAGGAGGAGGAGGGGTGAGGGAGTGGTTAGAGGTGAACAAGTAGAGCACCTTTGTACTTAATTAATGGTTTGGTAATGAAGTGTCTGGTAATAAAATATAAAAGCTTAAGCAGTGCAGGAAATAAACGACTCGGTAATGAGGACGAATACTAGGAGGAGGAGGAGGAGGAGGAGGAGGAGGAGGAGGAGGAGGAGGAGGAGGAGGAGGAGGAAGAAGAAGAAGAAGAGGAGGAAGAGGAGGAGCAGGAGCAGGAGGAGGAGGAGGAGGAGGAGGAGGAGGAGGAATACAAATGAAAACATAGAAACCTCAAACAGCTACATATCTATCTTTCCTCACAGAGATATTTGTTTATGATTAGTCTAACTAGGCTACTAGGGTGAAGGAAAGCATAGCAAAGAAGTATATTTTCCCACTCACAACTCCCTCCTGCCTAAGCTAGACGGAAAAGAAGAGATACAATATATCATGGAAGATCCAGCATGGAGTTTTAATAGGAAAGCCAGGAAGAACTATAAACTATGCCTACTCCACAAATAAACACGTATTTGTTAATCACTCGGACTGCTTCCAATTTACTGTAATACAAGAATATAGGAGGGAAAAATGGAGAGGTAGAGGGAGAGAGGGGCAGAGGGAGAGAGGGGCAGAGGGAGAGAGGGGGCAGAGGGAGAGAGGGGCAGAGGGAGAGAGGGGCAGAGGGAGAGAGGGGCAGAGGGAGAGAAGAGCAGAGGGGAAGAGGGGCAGAGGGAGAGAGGGGTAGAGAGAGAGAAGGGCAGAGGGTCAGAGGGAGAGAGGGGCAGAGGGAGAGAGGGACAGAGGGAGAGAGGGTCAGAGGGAGAGAGGGTCAGAGGGAGAGAGGGTCAGAGGGAGAGAGGGGTAGAGAGAGAGAAGGGCAGAGGGTCAGAGGGAGAGAGGGACAGAGGGAGAGAATGACAGAGGTGGGAAGAGTTAAGGCCAGAGGGGATCTCGGAGATTGGGGTTAGCTAGGGGGGGGGGGATGTAGGAGAGGATACTGGAGGGGTCCTTAATTGACTCAGATCTGTTGTCGTGGGGTCAGATTGCGTGTTGTAGAAATTGGATTGACAGATATATAGATGAATAGATAGAAAGACAAACTAACAGAAAGGTGGAGAGACAGACAGACAGACAGACAGACAGAAATAAATGCATATATACGTATATTTACAATGACACCAGTATAATGACACACACACACACACACACACACACACACACACGAAGATACACACACCCACCAGTCCTACTCTCGACTCTCATTTCTTGACTTTCTTCTTTTTTCTTTCATACAAGGACATATGCAATTGGTATTTCTGAAATTTGCAGTATTTAACATACCTTTACCAGATCCATTAGTTCTCTTTTCTGTTATTCGTCCTCCTCCTCCTCTTCCTCCTCCTCATTGTCCTCATCTTTCACCCATTCTCCTTTCCCCATCCTCCATTTCATTTTCTTTTCCTATTTCTTTTCCCCCTCCTTCTCCTCCTCATTTTACTTTTCCTCCTCCTCCTTCTCCTCATTTTACTTTTCCTCCTCCTCCTTCTTCTCATTTTTCTTTTCCTCCTCCTTTTCCTCCTCAATTTTCTTTTCCTCCTCCTTCTCTTCCTCCTCCCCTTCCTCCTCCTCCTCCTGTCCCACTCCCCTTCCTCCTCCTCCTCCTGTCCCACTCCCCATCCTCGCCTCCGAAGGCTTCCAATAACCTGGTGTCCCGATGAGCAGTGTAATCCTTACCAGTGGGGAAGGATGTGGAGGGGGTAGAGGTGGGGGTGGTGGGGAGGCGGAGGGGGAAGAGGTGGTTGTGGACGGGGAAGAGGTGGGTGTGAAGGGGAGATGGAGATTGATGAGGAGGGGGTGAAGGGAAGGTGGAGGGGGAAGAGGTGGTTGTGAAGGGAAGGTGGAGGGTGTGGAGGGAAAGTGGAAGGGATAAAAGGAGATTGGATGGAGGGATAGTGAAGGTAAGGGACTGACACAGGATTAAAACTAAAGAAGGTGGAGTGGGATGAATGGAAGGTGTGGGACGAGGAAAAATGAGGAAAGTGGAGAAAGATGAAAGGAAGGAAGGTGCTGAGAAGTGCAAGGCAGCTGAGGAGAAATATTGGTGTGAAAGAGAGTCCAAATTTAAGATCGTGTGGTGATCTGCCAAGGATACTCAAATAACAAATACACAAGATCAGGTTAGAATTTTCTCAAGACACACACACACACACACACACACACACACACACACACACACACACACACACACACACACACACACACACACACACACACACACACACACACACACACACACACACACA
>JAWQEG010003229.1:52500-150000 GCA_033782935.1 Petrolisthes cinctipes
ACTCTGGGTGATTAGTATACCCTATCACTCCATGATAATTGCGGTTAGAATACAAGTGAAAATATCCAGTTAAAGAGTTGACAGCCCTTACCTTACAACCAAAGCTCCTGGGGAATCTAAACAATGACTGACGGGAGCCAGTTGTAGCCTACTGTACACATGAGGGTTTCTTGCATTCCGTATAACTATAAGTAGTGCTAGGGGTCATTAATTAACAGAAATGAAGACCTTATTCTAGTTAAGAGTCCCTTCCACATATTAGAGCCCCTAACACTGATGATATTATAAAAACACATCACACATACTTGGGTCCCAAACACAGATGACCTCGGGAATCTTGTGAGGAGACCAAGTATGAACTATACTGGCTAGTGAGACAGACAGAAGGAGTCAGAGAGGAACAAAAGCAAATAAGAAGAAAAGTAATGGCAAGGGGAGGCAGCTGTAGAGAGGAAAGGGATTTGCTTGGGTCCGATGAGGAGCCAAAATCCTTAATGTATTACTTATACCATTGCAGAAATTAGGCTACTCCTCTACGAAACTATAATGGTTAAGACATATAATTATGCAAGTAACGATGGTGTGTTTTCTTTTGTTAAGTTGTGTGGTATGTAGTAATGTTACACGGTAAGCAACTAGTAATTCACACATTCACGTCTTTGGTTACAATAGTTATAGTTCATGTGTAATCCATATTAGCTTCCCAAGAATGTTATACAGAGTTCGTTTTCTGTTACACCGGTTTTCTTTGATGAGGCGAAAGAGAGGAACTAGCAACTACCCTCATAGCATCGTTTCATGGCCTTTAGCGGCAACGTCCCCAGAGTGTTGGGGCTTGTACTAAAGGTAAATAAAGAACTTTAAAAAAAATCGTTGTTCAAGTTGTCGTTATTCAGAAGGGACGAAGATACTTGGATACTACAGAGATCCCAGTGGCCGATATTCTTATCTGTGAATCCTATGATTGGCCTTGAAAAAAATAGCCCTTGTGCCACAAACGACACCAACCAATCCGTTGTTAACATTTCAATGTTTATAATGTTACCATGTGAGTGTCCTTAGTTAAAAATAATCGTATGGAATACATAGTGATACATTAAAAAAAGAGTGCACTGCTAAGCTAAAGAAATAGTTAAATTTTCCGAGTTACACATGTGCGAGATTTTCAGACAAAACATAGATTTTCGTATAGTTTTTCGTATGATTCGTTCGATTTTAACATCCAATTTTTGTGCAAATATCCTGTTTTGGCCATACCCCATCACCCAGCTTTTGGCAAAAGTTGGCTCGGTTTTTCCAATTTTTGGCGAGCACAAATAGTATTAGTTTGTTTTTTAATTACGCAGACCTGACCTGACCTAACCTAATCTGGACCGTGGCAGACTACGGGTACCTAACCGTAGCAGATAACCGGGACCTAACCATAGCAGACTACCGGGAGCTAACCTTAACAAACTACCGGGACCTAACCTTAGCAGACTACCAGGAGTTGCGCTAGGTAAGACCTCTATCAAACTTACGGAAATTTGACCATAAGAACGTATATCACAGTGGAAATATTTCGAACATGTGTAATTCAGAAATAATTCCAAGAAATATAACACACTTTCTAACAATTATGATCTGCAGTGATAAAATAGCCTGAATAATGAAAGTTCGTTTGCCCCAAGGAATAAAAGACTGGTACTCAATAGGTAAATAAACTAAAATTAGATAGAACTATCAAGGTTAAAAAATAAGATATAACTCTACTGGTGGTGGCTGATGGTCCCCTGCGGTGCCAATATCACATGTCGTCTGTCTGTCCCTTCTCCCTTTGCTCTACATTTCCATATAAACCCGTCACGCCTCTCCTTAGGGCTGTCAGCGGAGGGGATGGGTCCGGGGTTGATCTTTCCACCATATTCTACCCTTAAAATAAGTAACCCAAACGTAGTCGAGTGCTAGACTGTGCCTCTGTAGTACCTCAAAAGGTTAAAATACGCAAATATGTGTACCATATCATATTGTGCATTTCTGTAGTCAGTTTTAATAAAAATACTGTATGGAACTTTTCCCCCCTAGGGTATGCGTTATTATTTTAGGTGGAATTTCAATCTGTGTGCAAACGTTTACCAGCCAAGCGGTTCCCCAAACAACACACGGCCTGGTATCTCTTTGCTCGCTTGGTTAAGTTGTTGGACGACGAGTGGGGGAAGGAAGGGGGAGAGATGCATGGTGGGGAAGGGAAGGGGTGGAAGTTGGCTAGGTGGATGGTAGCTGGTTGGGTGAATGAGAGTGTGTTTTGTCTGAGAAGTGGATGAGGGTATGTTAAGATTTGTGTGGATATGTGGATGAATGCGGGTGTGTGTAGAGTGATGGAGTTGTGCAAGTGCAAGATGGATGAGAGAACAATATTGGCCGTTCTATTCAATTGCATGGAGTCTCAAGGTGTTATGTTCCGCAATAATTGTTTTTTAGAATACCAAACGATAACCAAATAGGCGATACAACCGTCCCCCAAACTACGAAACGTCTAACACACCACGATGCTCTTCTTGGATGTCACCAGGGCTGTTTCTAGCTAGAGGCGAACTAGTCAGTCGCCAAGGGTCCCCGAAGCCACAGGGGGGCCCCCACGGCCCCAGCCGGGGAGGATGGAGGGGAGAGATGAGAGTAGCCCAAGTTTTTTCTTGGATCCAACCTCTTTTCCTCTTAAACTGTTCCAGATAGAGATATTTATATGTCACAAGCATGCCCCGAGGCCCAAGACCACCTTAAAAGGTTTGAAAGTTATGCAAAATAGGGTTACCCAAACAGCATTTCGTCTAGGGCCCCCCAAAAACTAGAAACTGCCCTGGATGCGACCCTTTCTCTCAAACATCGTTGGAGTTCGGTTCGATAGGTGGTATCAATATGATAATAATCTTTTGGGTGAATTGGAAAGTTATAGATTCCCTAAACTATGCCACAAAACATAGGCTATATCTTATTCTCACACTGGGGTCCGTTTTGTGGCATACCGTAGTTTGGAGGAATCAGTGTCACCTCAATAGATAGCATACAGCATTTCAAAAAAGGAAAGGAGTGTGAGCAATACAGTTTGATTGGTTAATAAGCCTCTCCTACTCGGAAGACTTCAATTACAGCCTGCACCCTCTCACCCAATGCTGAGTCACCATTACATAACCCATCCCAGAACGTCACCACCACCATCCACACCTCACTGCCTCAGTCTCGTTTCATCCCACAACCCGACCATTATGCACTGCTTATCGTTTTCCATTCCAACTCACAACATGATACTTAAATCAGCTTTGTCTTGGATTCGTTCGTGATACATTACTGTCTTCGTCACCCACACCACAACCACCACACTAGCTCCACCTTATATTTATCCCACATCACTACTGCCAAACTATGCCCATCTATCATTCCACTTCACTGCCTAGGTCTGTCTGTCCACTGGCAACACATCCATCTCATTACCTCTGTCTCTCATTCCACCCATGCACACAACCATGCACCACCACACCACATGCACTATCTGCTCTTGACCCATCGCCTTTCATTCATAGGCCCCAAACATATTCTTCCATCACCACTCATCCTATAACACACTTGCTTCCCAATTTTACCCACATTTCACTACACACCTCCTTCACATATTCCACGCACATTTCCCTCTCTACATATCTCACTACACCCACATTTCACTCCCTTCATTTTTCATTCCACTCATATCTAACTCTTTCCAGCTCTCATTCTACTCACACATCACTCCTTCCATTTTTAAATTTCACATGCACTTCGCTCCCTTCATTCTCATTTTACCCACATTTCACTCCCTTCATCCCTCATTCACTCCACACACAACACAACCAATTCACCAGCAAACAACACCTCAACGTCCCCATTTCTACAGCGAATACCCATTGACGAAACAGCTTACAAACCACGACCCCTTCATCTCTCCCCTCTATAGTATATCATTTTATGCAGCCCCTAACAAAAGCGAAAATTGCCTCCATCACTGGTTCTACAAAACTCTGTCAACGGGATCAAAGGGGAGCGGATAAGCCGGCTCCCCGACATGACTGGGAATGGGGCCGGGTCGCGTGAGACTCAACCACCTGACCTTTAATGACCTGACCCCCAGACTGGACGACCTGGCCGAGGACGTTCAGACACAAGAGAGAAAGAGTAAGTGAAAAAGGAAGGAGGAGGGAAAAGAAAGTGATGATATAATATTGCCAATGGAAAAGGTGGATAAAAAAGAAAAAGTGAAGGAGGAGGCGATGGGGATAAAGAAAGAAGAGAAGGAAGAGATGAAGGAAGTAGAGAGGGAGGAGGATTACAAAAGATATATAGACAGCAAAATGCCTTATAATTTTTGTAAGGTTGCTAACTAGTCTACCAGGGTGAGAGAAAGTATAGCAAAGACGAAGGCTCCTCCACACATACAATTATTCCTTCCTGCCGAAGCATTTGAGAATAATTTTTTTCAGAACGGGTACAATTAAGTTTGAATAAGTTGAATTAAATATGGAAATGATGTTTGCTACTTTCCATTCCTTAGGGACTTTCCCATTAAAATAATAAATATAATTGGGTAAAGTTTAGATAGCTCAGATTATGGTATGCTTTTTTTCAGAATTATTAGTGAAATATAGTAGTAGTATTGTAGAAGAGGAGGAAAAGATAACGAGAGAAGAAGAGTAGGAGATAACGAAAGGAGAGAAGGAGGAGAGAAGATGACGAAAGAATAGAAGGAGGAAAGGATGAAGAAAAAAGGGAGAAGCAGATGAAGAAAGAATAGAAGGAGGATGAAAAAATAAGAAAAGGAGAAGATGAAGAATAGAAAGAGGTTAAAAAAATAAGAAAAGGAGGAGAAGATGAAAAAAGAATAGAAGGAGGATGAAAAAGTAAGAAAAGGAGGAGAAGATGAAGAAAGAATAGAAGGAGGATGAAAAAATAAGGAAAGGAGGAGAAGATGAAGAAAGAATAGAAGGAGGATGAAAAAATAAGGAAAGGAGGAGAAGATGAAGAAAGAATAGAAGGAGGATGAAAAAATAAGGAAAGGAGGAGAAAATGAAGAAAGAATAGAAGGAGGTTGAAAAAATAAGAAAAGGAGGAGAAGATGAAGAAAGAATAGAAAGAGGATGAAAAAGTAAGAAAAGGAGGAGAAGATGAAGAAAGAATAGAAGGAGGATGAAAAAATAAGGAAAGGAGGAGAAGATGAAGAAAGAATAGGAGGAGGATGAAAAAATAAGGAAAGGAGGAGAAGATGAAGAAAGAATAGAAGGAGGATGAAAAAGTAAGAAAAGGAGGAGAAGATGAAGAAAGAATAGAAGTAGGATGAAAAAATAAGAAAAGGAGAAGATGAAGAAAGAATAGAAGGAGGATGAAAAAGTAAGAAAAGGAGGAGAAAATGAAGAAAGGATAGGATGAGATAACGGCTGGGGAGTATCCGAAAATACCGGGCCTCACATCCTACCTTATCTCACACCACTTCCCCTCCTCTCTTAGGCTAGTTGATATTCCACCCTCCTCTCCCTTGTATTAACTCTCCTCATCAATACCCAAACCTTCTTCACGTCTAATCCCACGCCTGAACCCACGCCACGCCATCTACACTTCTGAACCCACCACGCCCTCTTCACGACTAAACCCACACCATTTCCTCGTTTAAACCCAACCCATGCTCTCTTCACGACTAAACCCACACCATTTCCTCGTCTAAACCCAACCCATGCCCTCTTCACTGCTAAACCCACTCCCATTTCCTCGTCTAAACCCAACCCATGCCCTCTTCACTGCTAAACCCACTCCCATTTCACTTCTAATCTTTCGCCCTCACTAAACGTCTAAAGCCTCGCCACCTACACTTCTAAACCCACGCCCTCTTCACGATTACACCCTCACCATCTCCACGTATAAACCCACGCCCTCTACATTTCTAACCCCACGCCCTCTTCATTTCTAAACCCACGCTATTTAGTCTACACCTCCAAACCCACACCCTCTCTAAACATCTGAACTCAGGCCCAACTTCACACCTAAATACACACTGGAAACTCGTCGGGAACTCTATAAAAAAAAAACGTACGCGAGAACTGGTTATATTTCCCTCCCCAGCTTACGTCACACCTCAATTTTGTGTTAGTAAACTGTATATTATGTTTAATGGGTCCTCATTTATAAGGGACCTATTATGATCCTGTAGGGCAATTGGAGGCTGGATACTTATTCTTTCTGATAGAGCCAAGAAACAAACTCCCTCAGTATGGGTGGTGCTTCGTGGTATTGTTTGCCTGACTCAGGATTCCGCAATTTTTTTTTCTTTTTTTTAACTACATCACGGGTTACTTTAGTCATGATCTCAATTTGGGACCCATTTATACATTATGGGACCTTCATTCCTGTTAGGGTGTTCAGTGGCTCTCAAACATAATAAACAATGGGTCCTGCTCTGGGTACAGCCTATTCACAACTATTATTCCCACATACAGTTATCATAGAGGCGAAAAAGGTTAGTGAAACAGCTTAACAATGAACCGAACTGACTGGAGTGGTGGTTGCCTGTAGGTATGAATGTCCTGGGAATATAGGTACACTTGTTAATAATTGTAAAATGGACGCTGTGGGGATTCTGGTCAGACTAAAAGCTTATCTATCTAAAGGTTTTCTTCACAAACAAGAAAATTAACAAGAACTCGATGAACCCTACAACTATTATTATCGTACATTTCCGCTTCGAGCCTCAGACAATTAAAAAATTACCCCTATGAATACTAAACCCTTATTCATACATTAATTATTAACGTTAACACCTTTATACGAAAACCAGCCGTGAATGCCCAAGTTATATTGGTTGTAGAGTTTGGTTACCCTGGATATTACTCTATGAATACACAATACGTTACATAGTATTGAGATACGTAGTGAAAGAAAGCAACAGTAATTGGTGCCGTCGACCTGGAGGGTTACTGATGCCTCCAGACTATACAATGAAATAGATTCCTTCCTAATTGTGAAATATACAGCAACACTATATTCTTTTGCTTGGCTTAGCATGGAGGAAACAGCATCTCTCAATCCAACCAGAACGGATTATCTAACTATAACGTTTGCCGGATAAATAGTGATGGTGATATTCTCATGCAGTATTCAGTAACATAACACAACGGGTCAGTTCAGTTTTTACCATGTAGTAAGTTCCAGGGACAAGAAATTCTGCCGTCATTAGCATAGATAATGAACTTTTACGGCTCTTTTTTAACTTATGCTAACCACATCATTTTAGACCTCTCTCAATCTTTTTAAATTAAATTCACTGGTAAGGACATTAATTAAGCAGACTTCTTGCCTTGAGTCCTCACCATCCTCAATAGTGAAATGTAAAGCATGATATATTTGGGTAACACTAATTCGAAACACTGTCAGGTGAAGAATGTTTTTCATTGTGACTACACAGTTCCTGAAACAAATCCTCAATATAGTGGTTGTTCACCTATTTAAGAATGTCTGTTATTATATGTTAAGTTGCTGCGTGGCATAAAAACAAAATGTAGGTTACAAAGATAAAAAAATTATGTATAGAGAACAAGTGCACAGAAAAACTGAACTAAGTAGAGAATTTAAATACAACAATGACTAGTACACACATACATGCATACAACGATTGAAATTACATATACAGACAAAAGAAAGGCAAGAAAAGAGAGTAATATTCTGACAAATACACACAAACACACATTACGTTAAAGCACTTATGTGTATTGCACTGTACACGATGATTAAAGCCTCAATGCACACACAGTAAAATGCACACACACACACACTCACACACACACAGAAAAATTACAAAGCTCAAAAATATACAATAGAATGGTCCGCTCAGTGGAGATAATAGCCGAGGGGTTGAGAGCTATCACCAGCCCCAACACACACACACACACACACACACACTCGATGACCAAATTTCCGCCCACGAAGCCAGAGTTTCCAGTTAGGGCAATAAACCAATCAGGGAGAAAATAAAACGAACCTCTCTCATGCCCTCTCTCTCTCTCTCTCTCTCTCTCTCTCTCTCTCTCTCTCTCTCTCTCTCTCTCTCTCTGGGAGGAAAACGAAACTGGGGATTGGATTCATGGATAGCCTAAACGGTGGAAAATACAGGGGAGTTTGCTGCATGGGTTTGTAATCCTCGCTACACACACACACACACACACATACACCAGTTTAATATTAACAAAGGTGAGGGAGCAGGGAGCGTAAATGGTTGGGTCAGTACACACTATTATAGTCTGGCACCACCTGGCATCATCACCACTGGCGACTCGACTGGTCATGAGTGTCTGTATGTGTGTGTGTGGCTGACTGACTGACTGTGGCACTCCCGCTCTCTGTGTGCAGCTGTGCTTTGCCCATTACACATCTGTGCTCTGTGGTGAGGGGAAGGTGCTCTGTTATACGTGTAGTAGCAGTAGTAGTAGTAGTAGTAGTAGTAGTAGTAGTGGTATTCATCTCAGTGTGTATATATGTGTGGCTTTGTCGTACAACCCTTAAGTGGAAAAGGAGTGTATAGTGATTGGTGCTTGAAAACATTGTAAGAGGTGGAAGATAGGATTAATCATCGAAACACTACAAAAAATAAAACACATGGAAAATCAGTGATGATCGAAACATATCACTCATGTTTATGAAAAGAGAAAAAAGTGGGGTAATATCAGTGAACAATTACGTGAAAGGCGGCATATGTGCCTGACTGACTGACTGGGTGCACAGGAAGGGGTGGTGTATGGAAGGGTGAGGTGAAGGTGACGAGGTGTGTCGGGGGTGGAGGTGGGTAGTTGGGGGTTCTTGGTGAGAGATGTTGACGTGCTACCGGGGAAAGCCAGCATAGAAAACAAACAGACTCCCTATACCCAGGAATGCCCGAGGAGACAGACGACTTCACCAAGAGTTTGAACATCACCAAGGTCACCCACAGAGAAAGAGGGAAGGAGGTCGTACATGTGGTGTCCGTGCATCTGGTGATCGTGCATTTGGTGGTCGTGCATTTGGTGGCCGTGCATCTGGTGGTCGTGTATCACTAAAGTAAGGCAAGGGGAAAGAGGGAAGGTGGTCGTGCCTAAGGTGGTCGTACATCTGTCTGGGTCACTCATACTTTAACTTCCCTCCTTCCCTCCTGCCTCCGTTTATCTTAACCAAAGTTTCAACTACTGAGGTGAGTGTTTTCTTAACACTTTTCTATTACAGATTAATTTTATTATAAGAAAAATGTGCCTGTGAGTAGCATGACTTTACACTACATTAAAAAGTATCCTCAGACATAAATGGGTATAGTAAGGAGGATAAATTACTGTATAAAATTCACAATGGATGCAGAATCGATGGTTGGTGTACCAAGCTCTCATTCTTATACGTTTATGCAAACATCTTTACACATCATAGTAAGGTTTGATTGTAAATGTACTGCGTGAACTATATAGTAAACATTGGTCATGGTAGATTGTTTCATAATCACGTGGAGAGAAATGAAAACACCATTCTTTTATTGCTTAACCCACGTGCAACATATTTACACAATTATTAGATCTGTGGCATTTCACAACACCAGTGACTATGATAATACATGAATGCCAGCAGCAGCGTCACGCATCAAGGAACAAGATGATGACATTCAGGCTTGTCACTAACGATTCGGTCATCAGAAACGCTTCCTATAACTGAGGACAGATATTTTGTACTGTATATGGAATTAGAGGTGTCAAAAACCAGGGGAACAAACCATTATTACGTTGTGGTTTTGGGTTAGGTTAGGTTAGGTTAGTTTAGTTTAGAGGTGTCAAAAACCAGGGGAACAAACCATTATTACGTTGTGGTTTTGGGTTAACTGAAAGGCTACTGATTCCTCCAATTTATGCCAAGAAACAAATTACTACTCCTTCACGGTATAAGTTAGGGTTCTGTTCTTCGGTATTCTTTTAGGGGATCATAAGGTCTCACATTCACAGATAATGAATGATATAGGATAGATAACATTCTTACATTAACTAAGCCGTGTAACCAATAAGTGTGTGTGTGTGTGTGTGTGTTTGTGTGTGTGTGTGTGTGTGCTTGATTAGGGTACCTTGTTGTATGTATCAAGTAAAGCCTGAATGGGGAAATGAGAGCAAGTGCATGTGCCGCTAATGTGTGTGTGTGTGTGTGTGCTTACTGGGTGAGAGAGGTCACGGGAGGTTAGTTGTTTGGTCAGTGTTGGGTGAAGCAGAGGGTGAGGTGGGGGGAAAGTGGGACAAGATGTTGCCTCATAATACCCACTCCACACCGCCCACCACCAGGCAGCAAGCAAGGTTCAACATACTCCTCTTGTTTGCTTTAAAGGGGATTAGATATGGAGTATAAGAATGAATGGGTTACTGATTCCATAATATTTAGTTACAAAGCAAATCCCTTATTCGTATATTAAGTAACTTGACTATTTCCTGCAATAGTTTAAAGAAATCAGTACAGCTCAATATCTTCGTGTTTTTCTCTCACAGGAGTAAGTAATATGGTGTTGGCAAATTGAAGGGTTACTGATTACTCCAAATTATTTTCTAGCACAAAACCCCTACTCGAATAATGAAGTACAATACTGCATGTTTCCTGCCATATTTGGAGGACAAGGTATCACTTTAATTCGCCCACATCACAACTCCAGGTATCTGTCTTGAGTGAGTGGAAATTATAGATCCAAACAGATCTTTTCTAATCCTTCATAATTAACTTCAACTCAGGCTAAAGCTAAATAACTTAAATCAGTTCCTGCAATTATTATTATTATTATTATTATTATTATTATTATTATTATTTAAGTATTTGGCTGCTCTTGGTTTCTCCTTAGTTAACCATAGGACAACGATGTTAGGAAAAGGATTAATCACATTGTACTGAAACTTATGGTTGTGTGGTTGTTCTCTAAGAGTTAAATAAATTCGTCTGAAGTTGGCCAGAGTATGATAACAAGAGACGACACTACGCTAAATGTTTAAAAATATATAGAGATGATGGAATGAAGGTATAGAAAGATATCTTCCTCATGTTGTGATTATATGGCTGGAATATACAAGAAAAGTAATAAACTGCTTCAATCACACTAACTGAGGCACTATATCCTCATCTTAGTTACTCATTTGCATTTTATATAACCAAGTGTATAAAGGATAGAAAAAGAGTTAATAGGGAAGTGAAATAGGCATATATTAGCAATGGGTGAAGAGTAAGATAGTGGCAGAGTATATATATAGATGCATGGTGTCAGCTGAATAAATCTTTGCCTACGTTCCACCTGCCCACGTGAATAAATTCCTATGTATACTCTTTGCACTACTCCTCTCGCCTCCCTCATTATTGTCTTGTGGCGAGTCATCTGTTTTCTGCCTTCCTCATACCTCCTGCCTTTGTAACACATATAAACTGACACATATTTTATACCTAACTTGGCACTGAGCAGCATATTTCACTTTCTCTCTATTTATATATCTCTCTCTATTCCTGTTCCTATCTCTTTCTACCTCATATTTTCTCCTTATTTTCCTTCACATTTTTCATAGCATGGTCAGTACACACGCAAATGCATTCCAACAACGAATTCCACGATACACGATCAAATAACAACGCTCACAGCCACTCCCTCACACCTCACCCAATATTCTACCAAATGCACACCCTACCATGCATACTCCCTCACACATACTCTCTGACCACACATACACACCCTTACACTGCACACTATATTCAGTCCTTCACACACACACACACACACACACACACACACACACACACACACACACACACACACACACACACACACATTTCACACATACTCCCTCACCACACATACACACCCTTACACACCATACTATACTCAGTCCTTCACACACACACACACACACACACACACACACACACACACACACATATCCGGGCACAGTGGTATGTGATGGTAGGGGGTCGGTCCGGATGGGGATAGTGAGTGGTAGCCTACCAGGGGTAATGGGTAGTGTAAGTGATGGACCCATGCGGTAAGTGAGTGATGGTAGGATGTGTGTGTGTGTGTGTGTGTGTGTGTGTGTGTGTGTGTGTGTGTGTGTGTGTGTGTGTGTGTGTGTGTTTAAGTCTATAGGATTACAATGTTTACAAAGCATTCTGTAATCTTGTAATTCTTAAATGTGAAATTATAAGATCCGAAATATTCATGACAGCATGATAAAGACCAAGGAATAAACAGGTTGATTTCTGTTAATTAACTGTAAATCTAAAAAAATTACACATTAATTAATTAAGCAAATGGAGAAATGATTCCGTGAGTTCAATACATGAGTGAGGAAATGGGAAAGATATGGCGCGATATATTTATGTAATGAGTCACCCCATGAAAGAGGACAGACTTTCATAATGTTAACACAGAGTTTGTCTTTGTTTAGAAATAGTCAGCTTGTGATATTATGTTGCTTTCCCTATACTCTCTATCTACACCCTACCTCCCTCACTCCTCTTTCCTCTCATTGTCGTTTGTTCGCTCCCTCTCTCTGTTCTTTTCGCTCTAAATGGCTCCCTCTTACCCTATCTCTCATTCCCCTTCCCTGATCACCACAACTACTAGCTTATCTCACTTTTTACCTAACACATGCAGTAGCTCCTTCTCTCCCTGACACTTGCTTCCTTTCTCATCATGTATGTTCGCTCACTTTCTCCCTCCCTCCCTCCCTCCCTAGAATTATCTCGCAGCATCTCTCCCTCTCTCTGATGTTCCCACTTGATCCCTCCTTATCTCCCTCACACTTGAATTCCCACCTTTCCTCATGTACACTCACACATGTTTCCTCCCTTACTAATTATCTCACAGCATCCCTCCCTCCCTCTTTGATGCCCCCATGCTCCATCCATTTCTCCCCATCAATTCCTTTACACTATCACTGTCTCCCTTCCTTCCTCCCTTCTTTCCTCACTCCTTAACCTCTCAGCTTCCTTTACTCTGATAAAATTTCCAGACTTCCACACCCACCCCCTTTTCTCTTTCCTCTCTCCAGCTTCCACCTTTCCTACTTCCCCTATAGCGTATTTCCTCGTTATAAACTTATTTGCATGTCCTCTTGTCTTTCACCAGTCTGTCTGTCTGTCTGTCTGTCTGTCTGTCTGTCTGTCTGTCTGTCTGTCTGTCTGTCTGTCTGTCTGTCTGTCTGTCTGTCTGTCTGTCTGTCTGTCTGTCTGTCTGTCTGTCTGTCTGTCTGTCTGTCTGTCTGTCTGTCTGTCTGTCTGTCTCTCTCTCTCTCTCTCTCTCTCTCTCTCTCTCTCTCTCTCTCTCTCTCTCTCTCTCTCTCTCTCTCTCTCTCTCTCCTTCCTATCAAATGACGTCCCTCTTTGCTTATCAACTTACACCTCCATCAACTTGCCAACCATCCAATGTATCTACTTATCTATCATCTATCCAATTTACCTACCCATTACCCTACCTACCTACATACCTCTATACATAGAATATAAAAGCGTGTATACCTATGCGTGTGTATGCATGTATGTATGTGTAAATAGGTGTGCAAACTGAGTATGTGTGTGTGCATAAGAGAGAGAGAGAGAGAGAGAGAGAGAGAGAGAGAGAGAGAGAGAGAGAGAGAGAGAGAACTAACTAACCATCACACTGTCAGCGAGAGAGAAGTGAGACAGACATGTGACGGGCAGGCCAGTTGGACCTGATCACCCAACTGCCCGTCTCTCTCTCTCTCTCTCTCTCTCTCTCTCTCTCTCTCTGGGTGCCTGCCGAGTCCGGGTCATTATCCCTCTCAAGCTTCTGAAACACACACCTTGAACGAACAAAAGTAAAAAAATAAAATACTAAGCATGGTGTTCGGTCCTTTTCAATTGTGCTCGGTTTCCTCATGCATACAGTAAACGTCGTGCAAATTACTACATCACTGAGTGCCAAGACTTAGAATGGCGACATGTGCTTCTGTTGTGTCAGTGTCATGTTTCCTTTACGGTTCCTCCCTTATCTCACATTGTCATTCATTCATCAAATCATCTAACACTATTTTCCGACATTGAAGACCCTTAGCTTTCGATTCTGTCACCAGTTATAATAGTAAACCTAGTGGTTGTACCAGTCATCTAGCCCTATAGGACGACGACGACAAGGTTCAGCTAGAGAAGAGTGTTGTTTCCTGGTGGCGGGTATGCCGGAGCAGCAGCAGGGTACCCACTGCCCAGTCACAACCTTGTTTGCTGTGCCACGGATACCCGCCACCACGCTAGGCAATTTGCCATTTTTCACGTCAGGCAATCATAAGATTAGCTACCATGGACGGGCTACTCTCAAGAGCCCGTGCCCCCACATGGGGAGGAAAAAAAAAATCTAGCCCTAAGTCAACAATCCCCCTATGGAGATCAGTTAAAAGTCAATTCAAATACTAGTTTTTATTTCCAGGTGTTTATACATTATCTATTTACGAAAGTAAAAACTGTGATGAATAAACCAGTAACCTAATCAAGTACTGGGGAACGAGAAAGGAGGGTAGTAGGGTAGGCTAGTCAAGTTCCCCCTCACCAGTAATCAATGTACAGTATATAATAATAAGCACTACATTATATAATCAATGTATTGTACACTCAAATAAACACTGCAGTATATAATCAACATTGTGTCCCCTTGATTCCTTCTATTCCTTTATATATATATCTATCTGGTATACCTTCACACCATTCAACGCAGGCTACGCGCACACATACAAGCACACACACTTCAAACAATTTCCCACCGTCATTAAATGCTAATCTACACAGTCCCTTACACCTCGTCACATTGTCTGCCGCACATACACACCTTCTCTTTATGAATGTCTGTTTTGGTTTCCTGTCTGCTTCTCACTGTCTGCTTCTCTGTGTATGCCTGTCTGTCTGTTTGTTTTTCATTCTTATTCTCCATCTACCTATCGCATTTTCTCTTTGTATGTCTTCTTTTAGAGATGAAAATACCTAGATAGACAGATAAGTAGATAGATAGTGATTGATGGATAGAAATATGGAGAGTCAATATAACTAAATAGATAGATTGTGAGAAAGGTAATAAATATATGAACTGATTGACAGATTAACGGGAGGATAGTTTGCGAGGGATAGAATGGTAAATATAGAAAGATAGAAATTAAATGAGGAGGTGTATGTTGAATGACTCACTGACTGCCCTAATATCCCACATTTGGTGCAGTGTGGGATGGTAGTGGTAGTAGTTATTGAGGCACGAGTTTGGCTGGTTGGTGATGGGCTTCCTAAACCTGATAGGCTGCTGATTTGACTCGACTCGACTTGGCTCTCTCTCTCTTTCTCTCCCTCCCTCTCTCTCTCTCTCTTTCTCTCTCTCTCTCTCTCTCTCTCTCTCTCTCTCTCTCTCTCTCTCTCTCTCTCTCTCTTGATGTTATTAGTTTCTACCAGTTCTCTGACTTCTCTCTTTTTCGTTAACTTTCTCTTCATCTTATGCACTTCTTGTTCTTGTTTACTCATCCACCTTTTTATATATATATTTTTTCTCATGCCTCTCTCTCCACTTTTTCTTCTCCCTGAAAGTAATATCGATTATCCATTATGTAAAGCTTCGGACCACATGACTTAGACATGGTTGTATTTTAACTAAGGTACATGTCTTGTTAAGCAGTTCGTTTTTCAGTAAATCTCTTTCCTTTCCTCTATTTACCTTTTACGAATTGTTCGAGCTTGTTTCTCTACTGCTATAATTATGCTGGTTCATCGCCGGTATCTTTAACGTATATAATCACATCTGTGCCTTATTTATATTATATCACCACATATGTCAATGAAAGACGAAAACAAAATATAGTCTTTATATTGTTAGAAATAAAATATTATTATTATTATTATTATTATTATTATTATTATTATTACTACTATTATTATTAATATTATTATTATTATTATTATTATTATTATTATTATTACAGAACCCTCCCATGAAAACAGTAAAGAAAGGATTCGATGATAATGAACAAAAGGAAGGTTTGTTTTGTTCATTTAAAACCCATCGTACGTGAAATCAGAAATATATTCGTAAGCTTACAAATTGCAATAATTCTCTGGAATATTTAAATAATTTCAGTTTCTGTTTTCCACCGCACCACATTGATGTAATAATTTTTCATGTAGAGCAAATATTGACACATCTGAGTTAAGGCTACACTACACTAAAAGAAAAATGTTTCATAATGGACCCAAATACTTCATAGTGTTTCGCAATGCTCCATATTGCTTTATAATGCACCAATATGCTCCACACTGTTGCAAAATACCCCAAACAGTCCATCATTTTCCCTAGTGTACCAATATGCTCCACACTATTGCAATATACCCCAAATAGTCAGTCATACACATATTCATTATATATGCCTACAACAAACTACTCTTCTATGTTGCTCCACAATGCATTTTACTGTTTCATATTTTTCTTTACTTTTCTATGCTGCTCCACAATGCATTTTACTATTTCACATTTTTCTTTAAAGCTCTAGACTCCTTCAAAATGCTGCCAGCCTGGACCCAACAACCATTTCCAGGGCTCCAAACGGCTCCACATATTAACTGCTTTCCGTTTGCCACACAACTTCACAAACCTCCACTATTTTCCTGTGAAGTAGAATCACAGCGATCAAGTAGTTTCCGTAATTGAAATAACAGCTATTTTCTCTCCCTTTGCAGGTGAGTTCTGGAGTGAAAATAAATTGCCTGGGCCTTCAAGAGGAGAAAGGTGAGTGAAGGGTGAGTATGAGTGAAGGGTGAAGGTGAGTGTAGGGTGAAGGTGAGTGAAGGGTGAAGGTGAGTGAAGGATGAAGGTGAGTGAAGGGTGAAGGTGATTGAAGGGTGAAGGTGGGTGAAGGTAAAAATGAGTGAAGGATTTAGTGAAGGATGGAATGAAGGGTAACGTCCTTCTCTAGACTACGAATTAAACTCACTCAGTATACGAGTTGTGTTGTGGTAGAGTGTGGAGTAACCAGAAGCCTTCAAATCTCCAACAAAATTATCCCCAATCACACCATAATTTAGCCTTATATGGAGACTACAGCATCACTTATAAGGCTACGACAATAGAGACGATAATGACTATTGACCCTTTAAATCCCTACCCCGTCAGAATTGGTCTAATTTAGGACCCTGTGATCGTGTTTGAAACCTGGAGGGCTTCTGATTCCTCCTGACTATGCCACGAAACAAGCTCCTTCAATGTAGGTGGTGTTTCGTGGCAATTTTTGAAGGACTCATTAACCTCCAATTTTCTGACTAGGCCTTCATCATGGGGGGTCCTTAACGTACTAATTAAGAGCGTCCCGTAATGAAAGGGTAGGATGACTCGGATGTTTACTTTTACAGCAGATTAATTAATGTCCCAATGTTCAGCCGCTCTCGATTCCTTCCCTGTATCCTTCTTCCACGACCCCACACACCATTACCACCATTACAACCACCATTACAAGTACAACAGCAGCCACCAGTACAACCACTACCAAAACCACAACCACCATTACAACCATCATTACAAATACTACAGCAACCACCAGTACAACCACTACTAAAACCACAACCATCATTACAACCATCATTACAAACACCACAGCAACCACCATTACAGCCACCACCATAACCACAACCACCAGCCCCACCATCACAACCACAACACCCACTCCATCACCAGCAGAAACACCTTCACCACCACTACCACCACCACCACCCCCACCACCAACACAATTAACACTACTAACACCATTAACCTTGTCCTTCTACTTTAATATACTTTTCCTCATATTATTAGTCCAAATAGCATATCACAAGCACTTCTGATCCTTGGGCCTGGAACGCTTTGTCTCCTACTCAGGATTATCGTGCTTCCCTCGACGATCTGAATATAAATTGGAGAAAGATTTTGATGACCAGATAATAATAGAGTTGATATAGTAGAAGGTCATATTCATAAACATCCGTAGTATTGTCGATGGTGTGGTATACCGATACTACGCATCCATAGACAATCAACAACAGAGCCATCGTACCTGTACACCACGCCATCGTCAACACCATGAATGTTCTTGCATACTGACAAATCTTTCAGGTCGTCGGGCGGAACTTGGCGTGTTTTATCCGTAGTTTTTTTTTTTTTTTTTTTTTTTTTTTTTTTTTTTTTTTTTTTTTTATGTTCCGACACTGGACATAGGCTTAATCAAGCCCGTTACCGTGGCCCAGGTCAACTGCTGCTCATATACACACGTCACGACTTCCGAACTGGTACCCAGCCACAGAGGGAGGGAAGTGAGGGTTATTCCCAAATACTGCAGCTGTTATGGTACCAGTGAGGGTGTTTTACGACGTTCGATGGCCTTATAGTTAGTGCCTCAAACTAAAAAATATAGTAATTTTGTCTTGGTGTGGGTTCCCAGGAGATTGTACTGTATCATCAAACTGCCTCTCCAGTACCAATAGATTATTATTATTATTATTATTTTTTTTTTCCGTAGTCATATGCAATGTATTATGGACATTTTCTTTCTCACATGTACCCTCTTCTTCAAACAAACACACAAACATACACACAGCCCGGTGGTGTAGTGGTCCTGGGTTCGAATCCCCGGTCGGGTGGAGACAATTTGGGATTGCTTCCTTAAATGTGTAACCCCTGTTCACCTAGCAGAGAATAGGTACGGGACGTAAGTCGAGGAGTTGTGACCTCGCTATTCCGGTGTGTGGAAAAAGGTTCCAACCTTACCCAAAGATCGGTCACTACGAGCTCTGAGCTCATTCCGGGAGGGTAACAGTTGGTGAGCACGGGTCCAGGACGTGATCAAGACCAGGTGAAACAAACAAACAAATAACCAAACCAAGCCTCCACATTCCACCTCCTCTTCCATTTTCCTTGTCACATTAATCCCTGGGCCTCTTTGTTCTAATCCTCGTTTTTCCTTCTCCTTCCCTTAGCTTTTTATTTCATTCATCATATTCACATTTTCATTATATTCAACTTCATTACACTCTTGCATCCCACCAGTATAATTAACTACATATAATTATTATATTTTTTTCATTATGAAGGGGGGTGGTACACTTTTGGTATTTAGAGCGATTTGATTTTTCCAAAGTATGTCATGAAACAGGACAGAATAAATAAAATAATAATGGTGGTGTTTTGCATGGAATTGTTTGGAGGAATCAGTTGCTCCAGATTTACCAACACTGTCATACTCCCTTGATTTCATTATCTTCTACCATCCTAATATTTTCAATTTCATTCATTATGTGTCCTTATCATTGTACTCTTATTGTATACCTTTAAATACTTTTCTTTTATACTAAGGAATTAAACCACATCAGCTGTAGACAGACCAGATCAATCAGGAAGCCAAGGGAATACAGGGTGAAGGAGAGGAGGCGGAGAAGCAAGAGAGAGAGAGAGAGAGAGAGAGAGAGAGAGAGAGAGTAAAGTAGAGGAGAGTAGTGGGGGGAGGAAGGCAAGGAGGGTGAGAAGTAGGAGGGAAAGTTACTTGAAGGAGCACTAATTATTCATCTTCTCACTATTCAATCCCAACTATTGAGTATACACACACACACACACACACACACACACACACACACACACACACACACACACACACACACACACACATCTTAAAAGAGCGACGTGAGAAAGGGAAAAGAATGAAAGAAAGAGTGTAAAAGAGCAGTTTCCTGTTGTCTCATCTTACACACCCTAAGAAAAGGAAGTGATCTTAGTGGATGGCTATTGATTCCTCCAAACTATACTACAAAACAAATTCCCTTTTTCGTACACCGAGGCACTAGACTAGAGACTGTTGTTCCCTGGCATAGTTTGAAGGAATCGGTAGCCTTCCAAATATATTCCTCGGAAGTCTATAATCCCCTTCCAATGACCCTCCCTTATCCTCCTTTTCCTTCACTTTCTTTTCCTCCTTTACCCCTTTTCTCTTTCTACCCATGCATACATTCTTTCTCTCCTTCCCTCCATCTTTGCTCTGCTCTGGTGCCGACGTTGTGAGAAGGAAATAAAAAGGGTAGGAAAGAAGGAGAGGGAGAAATGATGATAGGAGAAACGAGAGTAAAAGTAAAAAAAAGGAAGAGAGATTAAAATAGGTGAAATGAAGAAATTTAGGACCCATGAGTACAATAGGAGAGAGAGAGAGAGAGAGAGAGAGAGAGAGAGAGAGACGAGAGAGAGAGAGAGAGAGAGAGAGAGAGAGAGAGAGAGAGAGAGAAGGGTAGGAATTACTTAGGGATTAAAAGGGATGAGGGGGGAGAATGTGAAGCAGCCGGGAGACGGAGGGAGGGAGAGGGAAAGAGGAAGAGAAAAATAGTGGAAAGGAACGCGTAGAGGAAGTGGGAGGAGTCACACAAGGAAAGAATGGGTGAAAGGCAAGCGAAAGAAGGAACTGGAAGAAGGAAAAGGAAGGAAACGAGAAAGGTAGGGAAAGAAAGAGAAATAATAGTTAAAGGAAAGGGAGAGGTGGGGAAATGGTCACAAAGCAAAGGAGGAAAGTAGAGAAACAATGAGAGGAAAGAAAGGAAGGGAAAAAAGAAACTATAGAAGGGAAAGGAGAGGGAGAAAGGAAAGGAAAATGAGCAGGAAGAAAAGCAGGGATACAGGGAAAATTAGAAAAGAAAGAAATGAGGATAGTTAAGAATGGGGAAAAGGAGGAGGGAAAGATGGAAAAGGGATAGGAGGAAAGTCAGGTCAAAGGAGGAAGAGGAAGAAGATACTGAGGGAAGATTACACAATAGAGAGAAATTTTTGGATACGTAGTGAAGGATAAGATAATATAAGCACAAGAACAGGGATTAAGGATGAGAGCAAATGTTAACAAAAGAAATATCAGGAGAGAGGGGAAGGAAACAAAAACAAAAGAGAGAAAGCTGAAGGGATAATAGGCCTAAACAAACAAGAAAACAGAAGATATACACATCATTTTCTGGCTCATTAGGTATTAGAAAGAAGCAGAAAGAAAAATAAAGCGACGAAGAGGAAAGAAGGAGAAGAAGGAAGGGAAGACACATAGCCCGAGGAAGGAAATATGAATAAAATAGTATTTTCTTTACGACGACTCCCTTCAGACATACAATTTCTGGCGACCCATGACATCAAAATTTAATCAGGTGATTGCATAATGTAAATTTTAATGAGGTTACTCGCGACTTCATCCTCCCCAATAAAAAATTCTTCCTTCCTCACCTTCCTCTTTCCGTATACAATTTTATATATATCACCTATTACAAAATAAGGCTACCCTATATAAGTGTACATGTGTCCCAATAGCTAGCGGTCACACTACTTGCATATTTTTCGGTGAAACAGTTGATAGCTCTCCAAATATCCAGCTACATATTATCCCCTTAAATCTGTCTATTGTTCAAACCGGCCACGAACAAGTAATGGGTTATTAGACTCTCACAACTGTAATTAGCTGCACTTAGCACAGGAAAGAAAAACGAAGATGGAGGAGATAGATAGGAGGAGGACAAGGAGATGGAGGATAGGGAGGGGAAATATAGAAGGATGAACATAAGAAGGAGAAGGAGAAGAAGGAGGAGGAGAAGGAGGGAGGAGGAGAAGGAAGAGAGCAAATACAGGAAAAGAGACGAAGGAGAGGCAGAAAAATTACCTGTCTTAACTACATAAACACACGTCAATTATTGTTCTATAAATCATGCCACTCAAAAAGTTACACATCCACATTCTTTCCCCCTTATCCATTCCTGCCCATCCATTCTATAAAATAAAATACTTTGCGTTTAGGGAACCGACTCATGTTAAACGTATTCTCTCAAGTGAATAATACGTTCATCTATTAACTCTAATCCTCTGAATAATACACGAAGCAAGGTTGGTACTCTATTCTCTCTGATATGTAAGGGTTTTTTCTTAGTGGACAACCTCGTCTTCAATTAACTAAAAACTCTCAAGTGTTTCATCATACCTTAAGAGGAATGAGAAAGAGATTAAGACATCACGTGGTTCGACTTAAGGAAGATGTATGTATGTGGAAGTGACAGACACAGAGAATGAAAAGGTAAAAATAACGAAGGGGCAACCGGTGTGAGTCAGGGAGGTGCCGGCTAGTGAGTATGATGATGGTGGTGGTGGTGGTGGTGGGGACGTGTGTGTGTGTGTGATAAAGAGTTGGCTGGCTACCTTTGCAGAGTCTCTAGTGGGCTGTGTAGGCGTATGGGCGGTGTGTTGCTGCCGAATCTGGTGTTGGTAGTGATGGTGGTGTTGTGTTGTGTTGTGTAGTGCTGTGCCGGTGGTGGTAATGGTGATGGATATGGTAGCTGGGTAGAGGAAGTGGTGGTGGTGGTGGTAGTGGTGGTGAAGTAGAAGGAATGATGGTGTTATTGATAGTAGCAGGAAGAAATGGAAAACTAACGATTGGTGGTGATGATGACTGACTAATAATGGTGATGATTGAGATGGAGTTAGTTGGTGGTGAGGGAGGAATATGATGGAGCTATGATTATGAAGCAGAATATTATACAGTGATGTTGATGATAAATGGAACAAAAAAAAGAATAATGATATTGGTGGTGTTAGTGGTGAGATGGAGAGAGAGGAAATATGGTTGCGTGGGAGAGTAAACAAGACTGGTGATAACATAGATAAGAGAAACTGAAGACGAAAGAAAGAGCTGGTATTAGAGAGAGTGAGGACATATTGATGTTTTTTTATTTGGCATTTGTGGAGAAGAGAAAATATGGAAACATGATGGTGGTGGTGGTAATACTGAGTGGGGGAGGGGGGTAATAAAGTTAGCGAGTGATAATAATTGTAGTCGTGATTTATGGTAATGAAAAACAGTGATGATACATGGAATTAAAGAAGAGGAAAATAAGATATCAGCGTTGGTAGTGGAGTAAACAGAGTGACGGTAGTGGTAGTGATGGTGGTGGTGGTAGTGGTGGTGAGAGAAGAGGACAACAGAGACTGAACGGCTGGTGGTAGTGGTGGTAGTGGTAGGGGTGGTGGTGAGAGAAGAGGATAACGGAGAGAGCGGCTGGTAGTAGTGGTGGTAGTGGTGGTGGTGGTGATAGTGGTAGTGGTGGTGAGAGAAGAGGACAACAGATCGGCTGGTAGTAGTGGTGGTTGTGGTGGAGAGGACATCCTGAAGATAATGTTGTAAGTTGAGGGCAGCTGGTGATAAATAACATTGGAGGGGTGATAACTACCTGGTCACAAAAAACACATATTGCTATAACATGAAAAAAAAAAAATCGAAGAATTACATTAACAACACAAGCGAAAACTACAATAATAATTATGATTATTATTGTTATTATTATTATTATTATTATTATCATTATTTAAAGAAATGGTAAGTGACAGTAAAATAATAATAATAATAATAATAATAATAATAATAATAATAATAATAATAATAATAAAAAAATAATAATAATAATAACAACAAAAATAAAAATAAAAATAATAATAGTAATAAAAATAATAATAATAATGACCAAACCGACAAACAGGGAGATAGATAGTCAAACAGGCAAGCCAATAATTATATAAAAAGATAAACAGAGCGATAGAGAGAAAGTGAAAGTCAGATCGGACAAAGCCAAGGTCGACACAGAGAGAAACAGACAGTCAGAAAAATAATAATATACTCGGATCAACAGAGAAACAAATAGATAGGAAGTCACACAAGCAAGACACCAACAGAGTGATAGAGGGAAAGAGGAATCAAGGCCAGAGAATGTAAAGGTGGACGAACACACACACACAACCTCATGTCTTCATTCCTCACTCATCACCTATTTTGGTATAGTGCAGATGTTTAAACTCCCCCCCCTCCAACACATCTAGCCCCCTCAGCCCCCTCCCCCCCCTTCTCTCTCTCTCTCTCTCTCTCTCTCTCTCTCTCTCTCTCTCTCTCTCTCTCTCTCTCTCTCTCTCTCTCTCTCTCTCTCTCTCTCTCTCTCTCTCTCTCTCTCTCACACACACATACATATACACATTGTACAGTACATTCTGTATATTTATCCCACACTCCATACAGAGACACCACTTGTAAGAACACGCCTGTAAACCAACCTACACGTGGTTAAACGACATGACCAGAGGGGAGGGAATATAGGGGGTGAGGACAGTCTCTTCTCACACACACATAGTCTCTCTCTCTCTCTCTCTCTCTCTCTCTCTCTCTCTCTCTCTCTCTCTCTCTCTCTCTCTCTCTCTCTGCAGCAGTTATATTATTTTTATATAAACATGCAGCTTAGCATACACCCACGCACAAGAACACACACACACACACACACACACACACACACACACACACGC
The DNA here is from genome assembly GCA_033782935.1 of Petrolisthes cinctipes. Classification (NCBI taxonomy): domain Eukaryota; kingdom Metazoa; phylum Arthropoda; class Malacostraca; order Decapoda; family Porcellanidae; genus Petrolisthes; species Petrolisthes cinctipes. The sequence goes on from JAWQEG010003229.1 coordinate 76,865, forward strand.
ATCGTAACATTAAAACACTCTGAAAGGAAAGACGCGACACTCTTAAGGCATACAAAAGGCGAGGAAAGGAAGGGTCGGCCCGTGAATAGAAGGTGGACGAGAGGCCAGATGAAAAAGGGAAGAAGATGTATAAAAAAAGGAAAGGAGAGAAAGAGAGATGAATGTGGGCGAGGTGGGGGTGGGGGGGGATGCAGGAAGTGAAATAGGATAAGTTTACATTATGGGAGGGGGAAGCTGGAGAGGGAGAGTGGAGGAGAGGAGGAGGAAAGGAGAGAGAATGGGATGTGAGAGAGGAGGTCATGAAGTAAAATGGACGTATGGAGGGAGAGAGTAAGGGAGGTGAGAAGAAGCGAGGAGGGAGAGTGGAGGTGATATGAATGGAAGGCAGGTAGCAAATGAAAAGGCCATTGAAATAAAGAAAGAGAGAGAGGCGGAGGGGTTGTGGAGGAAGAGAGAAGGGAGGGTCATTAAAAATAGGGCAGGGCAGGAATATTGAAAGAGGGGAAAGGAAGGAAGGAGGGATGGATGGAATGAAATAGGGAGAAGAGAGAAGGGCACATTGTCAAGAGTAGTGAAACCATGAAGGAAAGAAGAAAGGAAGACAGCTGAGGGTGGATGGATGGGTTAGTTGGTAAATAATGGATGTACTTGTAGGTTGGATGGCGAAGTTTAAAGGTTGGTGAGTTGGTGAATGATTATGTTGAATAGGTAATGATGGATAGATGTTAGTGAGTGTAAGGTGGATATAAAGTGGATAGGGTGATTGGTAAGTGAATGATGGAAAAATTGCACTGATACATGAGAGAGAGAGAGAGAGAGAGAGAGAGAGAGAGAGAGAGAGAGAGAGAGAGAGAGAGAGAGAGAGAGAGAGAATGAGTGGCCAAGGTTCAGAGGATGTCAATCTCCTCCCCTCATCACTCTCCCTCACATCACCCCCTCTGTCATCACCCTCCCTTCCACACTCACTCTCTCACTCACTCGCAACACTGCTCTCACTCACACTCTCCCTATCCTGATCCTCCCTGCAGCACTCACTCTCATAGTTTTCTTTATATTTCAGTCTCCATTCGTCTCCTCTTCCTTATCTCACTCTGTATTCTTATCTAACCCCTTCCTGTATAATTATGATAATGTCACAGTACTTCTTCAACTTCTTCTCAACATCATTTACCCATTTTTGTGTGACATGGCACTATGGTCAGTAATCAACGTCTTAACTATACCCACGAGCATATGGGTGAAGATCAGATGTCTGGAATGTCAACAATAGTAATGATAATAATGTATAAATTTATCTCATCCATTAAAATTATATGTAGAGAGAGAGAGAGAGAGAGAGAGAGAGAGAGAGAGAGAGAGAGAGAGAGAGAGAGAGAGAGAGAGAGAGAGAGAGATTATTTATGTATGTACTGTAAGAACAAAGATGGGATAACAATGGAAGGCGAGATCACATAAAGTAGGGTACCGGTGCACAGACAGACACACAGACACACACACACACACACACAGACAGACAGAGTGACCGGTTGTAGCTGATACCCTCCCTATATCATACCAGTAACAAGGGGGGGGAGGGTGGAAGAGGAAGGGGAGGTGGAGGAGGAGGAGGAGGAGGTGGCGGTGGTGGTGGTGGTGGTGGTGAAGAGTAGGGGAAGGGTATTAGAGAGAGAGAGAGAGAGAGAGAGAGAGAGAGAGAGAGAGAGAGAGAGAGAGAGAGAGATTAGACTATTGGATGACTGGGGAGAAAGAGCATAGGGGTAGTAGATGAGACGAAGGGAGAGATAAGACGAGAAAGGTAATGAATGAGGGTGCATGAGATAAAGGAAGTAGAAAAGGGGAAAGAAAAAGGGGGAGAGGAAAATGGGAGAGGGAAAGGAAGAGAAAGGAGAGAGGGAAAGGGAAAGGGGAGATGAAAAAATGGAGAGGGAAAGGGAAGAGGAAAAATTGGAAAGAGAAAGGGAAGAGGAAAAGGGAAGAGGAAAAGAGAAGAAAGGGAGAGGAAAAATATAGGAGAGGGAAAAGGAAGAGGAAAAAGGAAGAGGGAAAGGGAAGAAGAAAGAGGGAGAGAAGCCAGTGTTAAGGACTAGATTAGAGGAAAGGTGAAGAATATATAGGTGTGAGAAAAGTAATGAATCCAATAATCACAAAACGCCGCGTGGGAAGGAGAGAAAACCTGCTGAAGAGACTATCATATCATACTTTTGGTATATTGGAGCTCCTTGATTCCTCCAGAGTGTGCCTGGAAACATGACCAGATTAATAACAACATTGGTGTCCTGTTGCCTGGAATAGTTTGGAGGAATCATTTACTCCAGATCTGCCACCCATTAACTGGATTGGGGGAGATAGAGGGAGATGAAGATGGAGAGATTGGGGTGGGTAAGGGGGAAAAAAATGAAGGAGAGGGAGATGACCGAAAAAAAAATAGAAGGATAAAAATGGAAATGTGACACGAACGTAGTATATGGAATAAAAGAGAAGGAATGTGGAAGTGAGATAATGAGTAATGATGGAGAATATATGGATGGAAATGGAAAGATGCATGTGGCCGGAGGGGGAAATGAAACACTGAATAAATGAAGAACAAGGAAAGGAGAGAATAAATAATGGAAGAAGAAAATATGAGAGAGAGAGAGAGAGAGAGAGAGAGAGAGAGAGAGAGAGAGAGGCAGGAGGAGAAGGGTATTTGTCTCACCCAATGTGGAAAGAAGCATCTCTCTCTCTCTCTCTCTCTCTCTCTCTCTCTCTCTCTCTCTCTGTTATCAGCCAGTATCCAGCACCTTTCCATCTCTTTCCTCTTTTTCCTCTTATACGTTTTCTCTCTCCTTGCCTCTCTCCATCCATCATCATTTACCTCCATCCGTTCTTTAATATTTCACACCCACCTTCATATCTCCTTCTTTACGATTTCAGTCCTTCAGCATTTTCGGTTTTTGCTGTTAACATTTTTCACTTCCCTTTCATCAACATTTCATACACTTTTCGTTTGTCTTTTGATATGTCTTTGTCTTTTAATATGTCAGTGTTCAATTCGGTCATTCTTATTACTACCAAGATCTAGAATACCTATGATTACTACTGCATTATTTTTTTAACCTGACGAAAAGACATTGGTTTCCCTCGAGTTGATATCCTTGACAACGACAAGAGTAGAGTTCATTCTATTGTTTTAATATATTAACAGAGAGAGAGAGAGAGAGAGAGAGAGAGAGAGAGAGAGAGAGAGAGAGAGAGAGAGTGAGAGAGAGTAACTTGACACCTTCGTACTAACTAGGCTTTTGCGGTCAGTCTGAGGCTGTTGAGGAAAGAGAGAGAGAGAGAGAGAGAGAGAGAGAGAGAGGATGGTTGGGGGGGTGAGGGAAGGGAGGATAGTGGTGTGTGTGTGCGGAAGAGAGGAGGGTAGGGGAGAGAGAGAGAGAAGGGAGAGGAGAGGGATAGAGGAGATGGAGTGGGGAGAGGAAAGTGATAGGGGAGGATAGTGGTGTGTGTAGTCGAGAGGTGGGGTAAGGGAGAGAGAGAAGGGAGAGAGAAGATATGGGGAAGAGAGAAGAGAGAGTGGTGTGTGGGGAAGAGAGGTTGTTGAGGGAAGCGAGAGTGGTGTGTGTGTGTATGTGTGTGGAAGAGAGCAGGGGTAGGGGAGAGAGAGAGAAGGGAGAGGAAAGAGATATGGGAAAGAGAGAAGAGAGAGTGGTGTGTGGGGAAGAGAGGTTGTTGAGGGAGTGAAGGAAGATAAAGTGGTGTGTGTGTGTGTGTGTGTGTGTGTGGGAGAGAGAGAGAGAGAGAGAGAGAGAGGAGGCTTTTCTTCCACATTCTCTTTCCTCTCAGTTTCCTCCAATAGTAAACACAGGCAGAAATGAAATAGTCCCTTCCGATGCCACAATGTCTCTTGACTTAAAATGCAATGTTTGTCTTTATTATAGTAAGTTCTTCCTAAGCTGGAGATATGCCTCATGCCAGTTACCGAGGCCCAGGATGTCATCAAACCAGCATACATATAATTTTGTCACGATTATTTGCTTCCCAGTTTACATATTAGAGTAGGGAAAAATATATAGAGTTCTCACGAAACCCAAAAAATTAACGAAGAAAATTAATATATATGTTTTTTATCAAGTGTGCTACCCATTAAGCTTGCTGGCTAAATTTCAGTGAGCAAATTGGAGGGCTACTGAATACACCAAGTTACGATACAAAGCAGGGCCTATAGACTCGTATATCGAGGGAGGAACTTTTCTGTATTTGGCACAGTTTAGAGGAATCAGTAGCCTCTCCAATTCGTCCACAACCCAATGATTCTTTCTAAGAGTTTGTGAATAATAATGTCAGGTAACTACTATCTTCTTTAAACTATAGAACAGAATATTAATGGGAAGGAAGACGTGATTTGAGGAGGAGGCGGTGAGGCAAAGACTGGGACGTGACCCGAACCTAGTGTCGTCTTAATTCATGATGGAAGTGTGGAAGTGGTAATGTAAATAAAAGAGCAGAAGGAATTGGAGGAGCAGCAAGAGGAGGAAGGGAGAGAGAGGAAGAGAATAATGGAAAAGGAGGATACGGATGGGGAGGAAGAGATTCATGAAGGAGAAAGGAGCAGAAGGAGAAAGGCAGACGATAAAAAGAGAGAGGGAAGAAAAGGAGGAGGAGGAGGAGGAGGAGGAGGAAGAGAGGAAAAGAAGATAAGGTGTGGAAGGAAATGAAAAAATAAGTGATGAAATGGAGAAAAATCGTCTAAAATTTAATACCGAAAAATGATATAACAGTGTACCTCTACTGACTAACACAAATAATGGAGGTTTTTTATTAACCACAAAATAATATTGAAGAAGGAGAGCAGGGGAGAGGGTAAGCATATAAGCCTTTCCCTAGACTGATAAAGGAGGCGAGAGAGGGACGTCAGAAAGTTAAGCAAGGAAAAATGGGAGTCAGAGTTGGAAATATTTGTGGGCAGAACGTGTTACGAAAACTGAGAGTGTTGGAGTCCTAATCATATTGCTGTAGGGGAATCCACAGGGGCCCAAATATTACGTGTTAAGGACCTTCAGAGTTTCTTAAATATTGGAGTTAGGGGTCCTTAACAACAAATATGGTAGGGGGTGTATAGGTTAGAATAAATTGACAACAGACAGAGTAATAATGGAGTGTGTAGGGAAAAACCTGCATCTTATATAACGAGAGCCTAAACATTTATGATGAATGATGTTTGGGGTTCAGTGACTTCATATGTGTCAAAGGCCTTCAAATAACTGTAATGAATTTGAGCTCAGAGTTCCTTATTACGTGTGTTAGAATACTTCGAGGGCGGATTGGAGAAATCAGAGACCTTCCATAATATAAATATCTGGGGCCGTCAGAACACTTTAATGTAGTCAGGAGGTCCTTATGATTATCTGTGTAAGAGCATTTCAGTTTATTATCCCCAGAAATGGAGGAGGATAATATGATTGGTGGTACAGCAGAGGAATGGACAAAACGAACTTGAATATAATAATGCTGTTGATGTTAGAACTGGGTCACGGGAGGATAGGATATAATAAATGGACGTGGGTGCATCGGGATTTTTATTTTCTCGTAACAATAACAGATTTCTCCTACACGAGGAAAACTGTAAGGAAGAATGGTAAAAGGGTGTCACATTTTATCTTCATTTACAAATATATTCCAGGAGTGAAACCACTATGGGGATAAAATAAGAATGAAGCTATGAGAAGGGGAGGGAATGAAATGGCCTTGGAACACAGAAAAATGGGGGAAGGGATTGACATTGTAGAGGGATGTTGTACTGAACCTATATTAAAGGAATAGTAGCCTACAGTGTTGGTAAATCTAGAACAACTGATTCCTCCAAACTACTCCAAGCAATAGGCCACCATTTCTTTTCTTAATCTGGTTCTGTTTCCTGGCATACTTCGGAGAAAACAAGGCACACTAATGTAAAACTAGTATACAATCCCCTCAGCAATCATTCCGAGTGCAGTGAAAGTGTAAAACAATGGCAAATATGAAGGCTAAAAAATCCTCCAACATGTGTCATATAACAACATCTACAAAGTATTGAGGGATATTTTGTTTCGTGATATAGCCAGGAGGAATCAGTATAGACTTCCAGCTCACAACAAAATCTTTCTACCTGAGCTGAACTTCGACCAATCTGGGTGGGCTAGAGTTTATGGCTCACCACTGTGTGTGTGTGTGTGTGTGGTGAGAGAGCTAAGAAGTGAGGACTGACAGGGAGGACCTAACATAGTTGTGGTGGACCAGGGGAGGGGAGGGTCGGAAGAGACGAAAAATAGGTGGAGGGAGAGAGGGAGAAAAGGAGGTAGGAAAAGAGGGGAGACACAGGAAGAGGGTTGGGGAAAGAATAGGGAAAAGGGGCTTGGGGTAGAAGTAGGGGATGAAAAATAGGGAAAATTTAAGAAAGTAGGGGGAACAAGAAACCAACCTATGAAATGACTGGAGAGGAAGACAGGAAGGACGAGGAAGGGAAAGAGAATTGGTGAGAGGCTGGGAAGATGTGGGGCGACCGGCAGGAGGTGGAAAATAGGTTTATGAGGAGTGATGGCCACAGACAGGATTTAGACAGCAGTAAACTAGAGGCTGGTAGAGTGTTAGGGAAAGGAGAGGGATTGGGTGGGTCGGTTGTCTCCAGGAGACGGTGTGTTTGGTGTTGAAGGGAAGGTTGAAGGAGAAAGAAGAGTTACATAAATATTACACTTACGAGTCGTCATTCCTGCACACCAAAATCGCGAATGAAGGCAACTGGTAATTGAAGGCAGAAAGATTTTTCCATGTTATCCTAGTAAATCCATCCCCGATTTTATATATATATATATATATATATATATATATATATATATATATATATATATATATATATATATATATATATATATATATATATATATATATATATATATATATATATATATATATATATATATATATATATATATGAGAGACAGAGATTTCAGCGAATTCAGAGTTTAAATGAATATGAGAAATCGGATAACAGAGGGATGGGACGAAATAAGGATGAAATTATTTGTGTGAATAGTCAAATAATTGGACATGTAATGAGTGAGAGAAAGTGGAAAGTATCTCGAGTGATAACCAAATGAATAGAAAAGAAAAACATACCAAACTTACAAAGAAAGATGTGAAAGATAAAAGAGAGTGGGAGAGGGAAGAGAGGGAAGGAGTTAAAAAGGATAATTATGAGAGGAAAGAGAGAAATTAATATATTTATGAAGTCACAAGATTACTTTTAAAATGGAAGAGATATACACGGAGGAAGAAAGGAAGGAAGGAGATGAGATAAACAAAGAAAGGAATGAAGGAAGGAATGATATGAGATAAAGAAAGAAAGATAGGAAGGAAGGAGATGAGATTAACAAAGAAAGAAGGGAAGGAAGAAGATGAGATAAACAAAGAAAGGAAGGAAAAAAGAAAGGAAGGAAGGAAGGAGATGAAATAAACAAAGAAAGAAAGGAAGGAAGGTTGGAGGGAAGGAAGAAAATGAGATAAACAAAGAAAGGAAGGAAGGTGATGAGATAAAAAATAAGGAAGAAAGGAAGGAAGGAGATGAGATAAACAAACAAAGAAAGGAAGGAAGGAGATGAGATAAACAATAAAGAAAGGAAGGAAGGTGATGAGATAAAAAATAAGGAAGAAAGGAAGGAAGGAGATGAGATAAACAAACAAAGAAAGGAAGGAAGGTGATGAGATAAAAAATGAAGAAGGAAGGAAGAAAGGTAATGAGATAAAGGAGACCTGATGATGGGATAAAAGTCTCAGTGAAGGTATAGGACTGGGGAGGTCTGAAGTTAAAGGCACCTCTTGATCACCCACGTTATTACATTTCTTACGGTGGACGCACTTGGGGAAGGAGTAAGGAAGGAGAGAAGAGGCAGGGGAGGTGAGGAGGGGGAGGGTAGGGGTGGAGAGAAGAGGCAGGGGAGGTGAGGAGGGGGAGGGTTAGGGTGGAGAGAAGAGCCAGGGGTGGATGGGTAGCGGACGGGAAAGGAGAGGAGAGTAGAGGAGAGGAAAGAGGAGGAGTATTGGGTAGAGTGGGGAGTATATGGTGAGGGGTAAGAAGAGGTGGGGGAAAGAATCAAAGAGTGAAATGGATGGATGTATCGAATCAGGGAGAGGGAAGTAAGAGAGTGAGGGAGAGGCGCATTGATTATACTGGTCAGCTGGTAATGAGTGTATGAATAAGAGAGTGTGAGTGAGTGAGTGAGTTAAAGAAAGCATGAATGAATTATAATAAGGATGAATAAGAGTAAATGAGTAATAAAGTGAGTAAGAAAATGGATCGAGTGGGTGACAATGAATTTAATTATGTGGATAGAGATGTATTAGTTAGGGTAGTTGTATTATGTTGAGGAAAGATAATTCACAATACATACTTAAGATATAACACACACACGCGAACACACACACACACACACACACACACACACACACACACACACACACACACACACACACACACACACACATAGAAAGAGAGAGAGTGAGAGAAACGATTTGTGAAAGGTCAAGGGAAGGGAGAGGAGGGAAGAGAGAGAGAGAGGGATGTGAAGAGGGAGGATCAGGAAAACAGCAAAAGGGTAGAGGTTGTTTCGTTCTCAACAATACAATATCCCCTCACATCCTGAAGCGGTCATCATTAACTATAATTATCAGAATAAAACCCCAGTAGCGCTACAGTATAATTATCAATGACTGTAACGGGAATGAGTCGGTGTAATTATCTCTATGAATGTTGACCACACTTGCCAGAATAACAATAATCCAAGGCAGCATCAGCTCACACGGTTTTCACTTCACTGTGTATTTTTAACTTTGTGATAATGCCTCGATTCTATTATTTTCAACTCGTAGGACCTTGTGTGTGTGTGACTCCAGTGTGTGTTTAGAGAGTATTAATAGTTTGGTTCTGTGTATACAAGTTGACTGGTATGCTTCGTTGGTATAATAATGTGGAAATGTTAACTAATATGGATATCAGGCCCCTAAACTATTGTTATCTATTTACTTTATTTTTGTATTTTATTTATATATTTATTTTTTGTTCATGCTATATTCTGGGATGCATCTGGACTTTCGTGTCAAATTTGATTTAGTAGGGTTTGTTAAGAAATGCCGACGTTGTTTCAAGACAAACAAATCAAGCGTGTGTTTAATAATGTTTGCTGTTTAATTTCGGATTGAGGATTTATCATCGGCAGTAAACGTCTCGTCTCTATTGCTTCCTCACTACGAACTCAATTAAAGAGTCTTAACATATACTAAACTTATAATTATAAATCTCTGTAACAAAATTAATGTTATCTGTACTATAACTACTTCCACAGAGAGGATATAACAGAGTGGACACACATAATTTACAGCAGAAAGTATATACATTTTAATGGTATATGTAAAAATGAGAGCATATACAAGTGGATGAGATGGAGGTGCGAGGTGGAGCCAATTACTGGACAGGTGGGAGGAGTGATAAGGAGGTGGTGCTGTGATAACGAGAGGAAAGGTTGATGTTATCTAGACCCAGAGAGAGATTTCTTGATCGTGGGTGTTATGAGATTGGTGATAGAGAGGGACGGAGGCGGTAGTGAGGGTGCTATGATGATAGTGATGATTTAATATTGAGGAAGCATTAATAGTGAGGTGTTGATGAGAGTTGGACGGTGAAAATAATTATGGTGGTGATAGTGCAGTGGTAATAGTGAGGGAGAGATGAAAGTAAAGTGTAGATGAGAGTCAGATGATGGTGATAGAAAATAGAAAAGTGGTAATAGTGAGGGGGAGATGAAAGTGAGATATTGATGAAAGTGAAATGAGGAAAATATACTGGTGATAATGAGTGAGCGACGGTAATGAGGGAAAGAAGATACCACGGTCTAAGTAGGGTCGAGAAACTGAAAGAGCCTTGTAAGATTAACGCAGGATAATAATGAAGGAGGGTTGATGGGGACTTGATGCTGATGAAGGGAAGGACAGTGAAAAATAGTTAAAGGTATTATCGCTGTTGGTCATATATTATCGCTGCTGGTCATATTAGTGGTTAAAATGATTCCTCCAAAATATGGCAGCCAGTAAAGAGATTAGCATATCAGTACAAGAGTAATGGGTGGGTAATGACAGTGAAGAAGGTGGTGATATCGAGAGGGAGGAGTAAAAGCAAGGGAGGTGGCGATAGTGAGTGAAGGAGAATAGCGAAAATGAGAGAGAGGTGGTGATAGTGTGGAAGAGGGGCGAGAGTGAGAGAGGTAGAGTGAGAGAGGTAGTAGCAATGAGGTAGAGAGACGAAAGTGAGGGAGGTGGCGATAGTGAGTGAGGGAGAATACTCAGAATAGCGAAAATGAGAGAGAGGTGGTGACAGTGAGGGGTGGGAGTGAGAGAGGTAGTATCAGTGAGGGAGAGGGACGAAAGTGAGGGAGGTTGTGATAGTGTGAGCAGAGAGAGTGAAAAATGGCTAGGCGGATGAAACGGATGCACGGATGACAGTGACGGATAGACTGGCCAGGCAGAGTGAATGACTGGATAGAGTGAATGAATGGACAGAGTGAATGAATGGACAGAGTGAATGAAAATGAATGCAGACGGGAGCAGTGGATGGCTGGATGGAAAGGGATGGATGAAAGGGATGAATGAAAACACACCACTTATAGGTTAACAACAATCACAGAGAGAGAGAGAGAGAGAGAGAGAGAGAGAGAGAGAGAGATTATGGAAGCACACACGTAGGCGATAGTAAAACAATATGCAGAAGGAAAAAAGAGAATCATGAAAGGTAATGTTATTAAGAAGCGAATGGCATTAAACCAGAATGAAAACAAAAAGAAGGGAAAGGAATAGAACGAAAAGCATTAAAAGGCAAAAGGTGAATGAACAAGCACAATAAACACAAATAGAACAATAAACCCAGACACAGTAAAAACGAAAAGAGAAGGGAAAGTATATAAATGAATGGACAGAGTGAATGAATGGACAGAGTGAATGAATGGACAGAGTGAATGAATGGACAGAGTGAATGAATGGACAGAGTGAATGAATGGACAGAGGGAATGAATGGACAGAGTGAATGAATGGACAGAGGGAATGAATGGACAGTGGGAATGAATGGACAGAGTGAATGAATAGACAGAGTGAATGAATGTACAGAGGGAATGAATGGACAGAGTGATTGAATGGACAGAGTGAATGAATGGACAGAGTGAATGAATGGACAGAGTGAATAAATGGACAGAGGGAATGAATGGACAGAGTGAATGAATGGACAGAGTGAATGAATGAACAGAGTGAATGAATGGACAGAGTGAATGAATGGAAAGAATAAATGAATGGACAGAGTGAATGAATGGACAGAGTGAATGAATGGACAAAGTGAATGAATGAACTCACACAAACAGAAAACTGCAGGTAAATAGAACCATTACTGACCATTATAATATATACATAAAGAAGTAGTGAGTGGTTATCAATAAAGTCTTCTGTCTGTCTCTCTTACTCCATCTCAAATGTATAGAAAAATTATATTCCTGAAGAAAAATGATTAAATATACAATGATATAGCTGAGTGGAATTGTATCTCCCGTAGCCATGATGATGTAAGGAATTATATATGACTATCAGATTATGCTTACCAGTAAAGGGTTGTCAGGAATGTCCAACCCTGCATTATTGAGTTACGATTTAAATTTTAACCATCAACATCGAAATTTGATAGCCGCAATTTGGATAACAGGGACTAGATGCCCTCAAACGTAATCAAATTCCAATGGCTTTAACTTCAGTCCATAAATTCTGTTCCTGATATGCGCGGGTAAAATACATTTGACTGAATATATACAGTAGAAGGACAACGAAAGTGAAGCTAGGACTCGCAATGAAATATATTCAAGAAAGGTTAACTTACTGATAATGAGGAGGAAAACAAACTAAAGCATGAAAAGGAGACAAAAACGAAAATTAGAGAGAAAACACAAAAAGAATGCGGTAAGAGACAGACAGACGCAACAAAGACAAGCTAGAAATCACAATTAAAGAAAGTTTTTTTTTTTTTTAATGAGTAGGAAGACAAAAGTTAGAGTGAAAAGGAGACAAAAACGAAAATGAGAAAAGACAACACAATAAATCCTAATATGGATATAAAAGGAATGATATAAAGATAAGAAATAAAACTAAAGAAATGATGAAAGTGTCGTTTGCAATACAAGACGTGTACCTCGAGTGATTACCTAATGGAGGGATGATGGTGGTTGGTACGAGGGGTATCGCCTTACTCAGCACATCATATTTTTAAGATCACGGGATGCTGTACCCTGACTGTGTGGTGTGTGTGGGGGGGGGGGGTTGTGTGGGGATGTTGTGTGGGGGTTTGGATATGTCTGTGTGTGTGGGTGTTGTGTGTTGTGTGGGTGTCGTGTGTGTGTGTGTGTTGTGTGTGTTGTGTGTGTGAGTGTGCTGTGTGTGTGGGGGGGGGGGTGATTGTGTGTGTGGTGTGTGTGTGTGTGTGTGTGTGTAGAAAACGAAAGATGAAGGAGAAAGAAGGCGAAAATAGGGAAGGAGGAGACAAGAAAAAGTGGATAGAGAAGAGGACAAAGGGGGGAGTAAGTGGGATAAAGGAAAGGGGTCTGAAAAGGAGATGCGATAAAGGGAGGAGGAAGAGACGATATTGAATAAAATTGAAGCTAGGGAGAGAATAGATAGGAATAAATGAAGAGGGGAAGAGACAACGTAGGATAATGGAAGGGAAGAAAAGATTTGAAGACAAAGAAAGCAAAAATTAAGAAGATTTGGGATAAACAGGTAAAACACATAAAGATAATTGAGAGAATAAATGAAATAAAGTTAAAGAAAAAGATAATTAAAACAAAAGACAAGATATGGAATAGATATGAAGAAGAGGAAACATAAACAAAGAAAGCATAATTATAAGATTACGAAGACGAGAAAGAAGAATAACAAAGAAGATAAATATGACAAAAATAATTAAATAAAGAAAAAATATTGGATTAGGATGAAGAGACAGAAGAAAATCAAAGAGCAGACGCGCGATAAAGATGAAAGAGGGAAGGAAAAACAAAGATATGTGACAATTGTGAAGAGAGAGAGAAGATAAACAGAGAATGGCTATGATGGAATGCCTTTCAATATCACGATCCCATCCCTCCGTGACTGCCATCATCCACACTCTTCCACCTCACCTTCAACACTCTTTCACCTCCCTCCTCCTCTTCCTCTACACTTTTCGACCTCTTTCAAATCCCTTCCACACTCTTCCACCTCCTACACCTCTCTCTCCACACTCTTCCACCTCCTCTACACAACCATTTACCTCCTCCACCTTACCCTCTACTCCTTCCACCTCCGCCACCTCCTCATCATCCACACTCTTCCAGCTCCCCTACACAACCTTCCACCTTCTCCACCTTACCCACCTCACCTTCCACCTCCTCCACCGTACCCCTTTATCCTCCAAACTCTTCCACCTCCTCCACCTCACTCTCCACACTTTTCCACCTCCTCCACCTCTTCCTCCACACTCTTCCACTTCCACCACCTCTTCCTCCACACTCTTCCACTTCCTCCACCTCATCCTACACAACTTTCTACCTCCTCCACCTCACCATCCACATCCTTCCACTCCATCGCCACTCACTCCATACTATAACTGGGTCTCACTTCCCTCTCCTTTGTCCTATTAATTAACACTACTACTCCACTAGCCTACTCCACCCTCTCCACCTCCGTCCCTAACCCTCCACTCTTCCCTTCCTCCCACTCCAACCTCCCCCTCCACTTCTCCACTACTCCACCCTCTCCAACTCCGTCCCTAACCCTCCACCCTTTCCTTCCTCCCACTCCAACCTCCTCCACTCCACTTCTCCACTACTCCACCCTCTCCACCTCCGTCCCTAACCCTCCACTCTTTCCTTCCCCCCACTCCAACCTCCCCCTCCACTTCTCCACTACTCCACCCTTTCCACCTCCGTCCCTAACCCTCCACCCTTTCCTTCCTCCCACTCCAACCTCCTCCACTCCACTTCTCCACTACTCCACCCTATCCACCTCCCCCTCCTCCACTTCTCCACTACTCCACCCTTGTCAACAACTATTCTAGCTCCTCGACATCCACTTCCTTCCTCCCCCTCCTCCACTTTTCCACTATCCACCCTTATCAATAACTATCCCAACTCCTTCCACTCAGATTCAGATTCAGATTCAGAAGTTTATTCCATTTTACAATGGTTATTCTTTTACATTTAGAGTACATGAGTATACATAAGTACATAATGTCAATATCCTGTCCTGCCTCGATCTACGGCAAGGAGTCAATTTTAACATAGACTTATGATAGAAATATTAAAAGTTAAATGACGAATAAAATATTATAGTGTAAAATTAAGATAAACAATTAAAATTGTTGAAAAGCAGTAAAATTGTGAGCATGTAAAATACATCAATAATAAACTAAAAATACTACACATTGAACTTTTCACTAAAAAGATATTGATGCAACTGCTTCTTAAAAGTATAAAATTAAGATAAACAATTAAAATGACTGAAAAGCAGTAAAATTGTGGGCATATAAAATACATTGATAATAAACTAAAAATACTACACATTTTAAAATAGGTTTGTAATAGAAATATTAAAAGTCAAATGAAGAATAAAATATTTTCATGTAAAATTAAGATAAACAAGTAAAATGACTGAAAAGCAGTAAAATTGTGAACAATACATTGATAAAATACATTGATAATAAACTAAAAATACTACACATTGAACTGGCCACTAAAAAGATATTGATGTAACTGCCTCTTAAAAGATGGTAAAGATTGTGCATTCCTTATTGAGAGAGGGAGGCTGTTCCATAGTGTTGGTGCAGCTACAAGCATAGATCTTGTCCCTGTATTGGTGTGTGTTTTAGGGACATGTAACTGATGTTGTTGTCTTGTAGCAACAGTGCTCATGTCACTCACATATGGTAAGTGAAACAAGTAGCTCGGTACATTTCCCTTTACAATATTATAAGTAATTACACCTAGTTCATACTCGTATTTTTTGTTTACCTTCAGCCAACCGAGTTCCCTTAAGAATGGTGTTACATGGTCGCGTTTGGCACCGCCACCCAATGCAACTTTTGCAGCAAAGTTTTGCAATTTTTGGATTTGTTGCATGTGTGTTTTATTAGCAGTGCCCCATATTTTTATTCCATAATAAATTATGTTTAATACAAGTGATTGTACAACAATAATTCTTGTCTTTTTGCTAAAATTCTCTTTTATACGATTTATATACATAATGGTACTAAAAATCTTCTTACTTATTTTGTTGATGTGCGTGTTAAAAGTCAAGTGAGTTTCAAAATATACACCCAAGTTCTTCAAGGAGGTGCTGGGGATGATGTTACTATCATCAACTTGTAAGCAGATGTTTTGTGGAATCTGGGATGTCATTCCCCGACTTCCAATAAACATGCACTGGGTTTTCTTTGTATTTAACATTAAGCCATTTAAGTGGAAATACCTTTTCGCTTTTGATAAAGTTTCCTCTCCTCTGCAAATTAGGTCTTGAATTCTGTCTATGTTTCCTGTATGTATGAACTGTGTGTCATCTGCGTACTGGATGACGAGGCAATCCGAGACGTGTTGTGAGAGGTCATTTACATACATTAAGAATAAGATAGGCCCGAGCACTGATCCTTGAGGAACTCCATAGGAGACGTCTAACTTATCTGAAACATGTTTATCGATACGGACAGACTGAGTTCTATCACGAAGGTAATCTCTAAACCAAAATGTATCTATTCTCAGTTCCTTTAGCTTGTTCAGTAATATTTCATGATTGACACTGTCAAATGCCTTCGACAAATCGCACAAAGTAACTAAGGATATGTTACCATTATCAATGTTCTTATAAAGTTTATTTGATAGTGTTAGTAGAGCGCTTTCGGTAGACAGTGCAGCTCTAAAGCCATGTTGTGCGTTACTAAGGAGATGGTTTCCTTCAAGGTGTTGGATTAGTTGAGTTGTTACAACTTTCTCCAGTATTTTAGATATAATGGACAGGAGTGATATTGGTCTATAGTCTTTTGGATCACCTGTATCTCCGCCTTTGAAAATAGGGACGACTATTGAATGTTTCCATGGTGACGGGAATATTCCAGTTGTTATTGAGGTATTTATAATGCATGTTAGGTACGTTATTATGACTGGCAAAGATTCTTTTAAGAAGCGCGTTGGAATACCATCTGAGCCATGTGCAGAAGTATTTTTAAGTTGTTTCAATACTAGTATAATAGTCTGGGAATCAGTTGGTTGAGGTCTGAACATATCACATGTTAGGTTTATGGTGTCACATGAATTGAGTTGTGATTCATTGTCATGATTTGATAAGTTTTGGTGTGATTTTTCAAAAGTTTCTTTCCCAACATTTGCAAAATATCTATTAAATCTATTAATTTCATCACTGATTGTTCTTTCATCTTCTAAGAGTAGTGGACAGGTTTTGTTTTTGTTACTTGGTATGAGTTGTCTCAACGTGTGCCACATACCACTACTGTTCCCTCTGTCATCCTCTAGTTTTTTATTGTAATATTCAGACTTGGATTTGTTGATCAATTGCTTTACTTGTTTCTTTAGTTCCTTATATTTCACTTGAAGAGCTGTATTATATCTGTCATTCTTGAGGAGTGTATGTGTGGTATTCCTCTCCAGCATCTTAGCTCGTAAATCATGAGTGATCCATGGAGCAGGGGGCCTCTTTACTTCCCTAGTCACTAAAGGCGCACACACATTAAGACATTTGTTGAAACATTCAGTGAATATGTTAACCTGTGTTTCGGTATTGTCAGTGGTAAATATCTTCTTTAAATTGGCACTCTCCTGATAAAGTAAGTTACACAAAAATTCTGGTGAATAGCTTCTTAGTTCACGGAATGTTTTAACACACTCCACTTCATCCTTTCCACCACTCCACCAACCTACCCTTGCTCTTCCTCCATAACTTCTACTTCCACCCCTACTCATCCAAAACTTGCTCTAAACAAAAAAAAATTCATTATACCATTATCTTTTTCTTTCATCGTTGTCCATTTTTTTTGGATATTTTCGTCTCATCCCCTACGAGCTACAAATTAAATCCTCTCCAGCCTTCCATCAAAAATATAATTAAGCCCTAAAGTTAAGCCACTGGACCACCAGAGCAGAAACAAAGTGGGCAGGGCAGGGCAGGGCAGGGCAGGGCAGGGCAGGGCAGGGCAGGGCAGAGCAGGGCAGGGCAGGGGGTCTTACATGTACACACACACACACACACACACACACACACACACACACAACACACTCACACACACACAACACACTCACACACACACACACACAACACACTCAAACACACACACACACACACACACACACAACACACTCAAACACACACACACACACACACACACACACACACACACAACACACAACACACACACACACACACACACTCACACACACAAAACACACACACACAACACATACACATACCCTTGTTTCATCTCCTAATACAATCAGTCCTCACATTTACGCTGCATGTCAGTCCACTTACCTACAGTATAATTATAGCTTACAATCCATGCCCCTCAGTATTAGTTGTATGCCTCAAAAATAGACAGTTCTTCACTCCTCCACACGTGTAGCTATATTTCTTGCTCCAACCAATCCTCAAACATTTATGCCCAAACCACTACATAGTCTTAATTTATATTTTATTACCCTCATCTCTCTTTGTACGCCTCAAGCTTTTAATTAATTAACTTATCACTCCCACGCACATAGCAATTCATAACCCAACCAGTCCTCAAACGGCAAGTATTTTGTCAAACTACTATATATACAATTCATGCCTCTCATCTCTCCTTGTATGCATCAAACTGTGTTATTTTATTATATCGTTCACACTACCTATAATCTATAATACAATCCATGCCACTCATCTCTCCTTGTATGCATCAAACTGTATTATTTTATTATATCGTTCACACTATCTATAATACAATCCATGCCTCTCATCTCTCCTTGTATGCATCAAACTGTATTTATGTTTTATTGTTCACACCCACGCATGTTTCATTTTATAGTCCAACCAGTCCACCTTAATCATATATGCCAGACCACTTACCAATCTATATAAAACCCCTGCCCTTAATCTCTTCCTTGCCGCTAAGCCTAAGGTTCTCATTCAGGTACAGGAGCCTACACTTCCCAGGGACGAGTTTTTATTTGATGACAGCACGACCGATCTGGTTTCTTTCGGTGCAAGTGGTGTGGAAAGACCGACTCAGAACTTCCTGATTTCCGAAACCTATATATTTTATTTTTTCCTTTAGTCAGTTGCTGCTCCCTTTCATGGTCTTCTTTCTCACTTGGGAATCCAGAGATGTTAGATTTTCGCGGCAATATTAAAATAAAGGAAAATATATATATATTTTTATTTTCTTGTTTATTTATTTATTTATTTGACAAAGCAACTCATGGCTGTATCGAAAAAACAATGAATAGCAAATCACATGCCCATATTACACTTTCCCCATGTTACAAAGATTAGTGCCGATTAACACTATATTGCTTTCATCTACGACAAAAAAAAGCACAGTTATAGCAGTAATAAGACTCTATCGTAATACCTCCTGGTGTTCTGATGACAGGGCTGGAAATGGAGAGAAGTGACAGTGCAGTACTTCATCTTGTGTTTGTAATGCCACTGTCGACATTTCGTGAACCAGGTCTAGAGTTCAGTCACCGGAAAAACTAAATTTATACCAGATTTCGATGGAACCAGATCTAAAATGAGCTAATAAAAAATCGACTTACCAATTTCTTTTTTTTATCTATGTTTCATGAGTATTCTTTTGTGATCAAATTGGAGGGATACTAATTCTCCAAACTATACCAGAAAGCAGACAATTTCAGAGTACGCGAAGTTTAGAGAATTTTGTAACCTTCCAATTTGATCACAAGAGAATATATTTATACACCTTTAGTTCTCCGAGTATACCATCATTTTTTTTCTACTACACGTCCCTCCTATATATATATATATTATACACATTGGACTGGCATGTGTTAAGCCATAAATCATAACTTGTGTGCACCAACTAACGTGCTAATGTTTATAACTCCAAGTCAAGGTAGTGGACGCGAACACGACCCGAAGCCGTTCATTGTCACTATTTCCTCACGGCAAACCTGTCTGTCTGCTTTGCCACATTTGCAGACCGGTCCCTGCCTTGCCTCCATATCTGGGTCATCTCAGTCTCTGGCCTCAGATAATACATCACGTAATTATAAGGTTTAGCGCACCATAATTTCTGCACATAGACTTGCATTTACGCTGATTTCCACTGTTTTGTGCTTGACTTACATGACCCACTCAATTCCATCCTGATATAATTAATTAATATTTAGTTGAACCTAAACTTAACATTCTCACGGTGAAACACAGTTAATTTCCCCTGATTTTGGTATTTGATCGGCTTCTATTTCCGGTGCAGTGGTCATAAAGATAATCATTAAGCACCGGGGTTCTCTTATTAATCACGTTTTGCCATTATATTTTTATTTAACATTTACCATATTTGATACACAAGAGAACACTACAGACGCTTGACATTAGAAAAAAATACACTGACTGACACACATTCCAAACTAGATTAGAATCATGACTAACTCCAGACGATAATATTCAGCTAAAGAGACATCACTGGCAAATGGGATATATAATTTATGGGCCACGTATGTGTGTTTTGTGGCACTGGAAACAGATGGCACTTTTTGTTGGGGGAAGGGTGCGTGCGGTCTGATGACATGGCAAAGTAAAACCAACACACTTACACCGTACACATTATGCTGGCGAACCACACATACCTATCCTCAAATACCTATAACCTTCTACCAATTTAAATACAACCACTATAATTTATATACCTTCCGGGTAATAACTCTTCTTCTTCCAATCTTATCTATCACCCTTTCCCTATCTAAAATAAACCAATAGAGATCCTTTGCACTATCCTTCTTGCTTTCATAATTATGCATACCACTCACCTTCTCCCCCTTCAAATTAAACTACTGTTCCTTTTTCAGTACAGTACTATCCTGACTTCTTCCATCCTCTGTGCCCTTGAATTAAAGAGAAGAATATATAAAGAATGGTGTTCGGGTTGCACGTTCTCCTTCTTGCTCTCATTACTCCTGCACTAATGACTGCAATTACGTCAAAGGGAGGGAGAGGGAGAGAGGAAGCACGCGTCCGTCCTGCTAACTTAGGATGTATAGCAAGGCAGGCAGGCAAGGGGGATGGTAGGGAAGGTGGTAGGCTACTGGGATGAATGAGTGGGAAGATGAATGAATTAATATAATTATGTATGTATGAATAAGTGGGAGGATGAATGAATATATGTATGAATGAATGAGTGGGAGGATGAATAATTAAATGTATGTATATTATGAATGAATGAGAGGATGAATGAATGAGTGTAATTATGTATGCATGAATGAGTGGGAGGATGAATGAATGAATATAATTATGTATGTATGAATGAGTGGGTGGATGAATGATTAAATGTATGTATATTATGTATGTAGGATATGTATGTATGTATGATTGAACGAACGAATGAATGAATGAATGAGTTGGGAGAACAATGAGTAAGTGAGGACATGCTCCGGTGAAGGAGTTGGGGAGGGGGGGGAGGAAGGAGAGGAAAAACTGATGAACGGAGAGATGGAGGGAGGGAAGGAAGGCACGGGTCATGGATATGTGAGGAGGAGACAAAAGAAAGTGACGGGTTGGGGGAGGGAGGGGAAAGGACAGAGACAAGGATGGAGGGGAAGGAAGGGAGAGAAGGAAAGGACAGAGACAAGGATGGGGGTTGTGAAGGAAGGAGGGGAGGGAGGGGAAAGGACAGAGACAAGGATTAGGGGAAGGAAGGAAGTTGTGAAGGAAGGAAAGGAGAGAAGGAAAGGACAGAGACAATGATGGGAGGAAGGAAGGAAAGGAGAGAAGGAAAGGACAGAGACAATGATGGGAGGAAGGAAGGAAGGTGTGAAGGAAGGAAGGGAGAGAAGGAAAGAACAGAGACAATGATGGGAGGAAGGAAGGAAGGTGTGAAGGAAGAAAGGGAGACAAGGATGGGAGGAAGGAAGGAAGATAGGGAGGCAGGGAGGGAGAGAAGGAGGGTAATAGACAGAGACAATAATGGGAGGAAGGAAGTTGTGATGGATGAAGGTAGGGAGGGAGAGAAGGAGGGTGATAGACAGAGACAATGATGGAAGGAAGGAAGGAAGGTGTGAAGGAAGGAAGGCAGGGGGGGAGAGAAGGAGGGTAATAGACAGAGACAATAATGGGAGGAAGGAAGTTGTGATGGATGAAGGTAGGGAGGGAGAGAAGGAGGGTGATAGACAGAGACAATGATGGAAGGAAGGAAGGAAGGTGTGAAGGAAGGAAGGCAGGGAGGGAGAGAAGGAGGGGAATAGACAGATGAAGGAAGGAAGGTGTGAAGGATGGAAGGACGGGAGGGAGAATAGGAGAGGAATGGACATAGACAAGGAGGAGACTAAGGGAGGAAGGAAATAAGAGAGAAATGGAGCGAAGAAGGAGAGACATAGTAGGAGAATAATGGAAGGAATGAAGGACTATCGACTTCCAAACTAACCTTTCTTCCTTCACAATATACCATTATTGAAGATGGATAGAGAGACAGATAGTTGGATATATGGAATAATAGAGAAATATTAGATAGACAAACAGACATACAGAGAGAAAGTGATGTCATAATAATAAGTGACATCATAAAGCAATGTCATCAGACCAACATTTTCCCACACAGCGTCCACAAAACAATAATTAGTGGACTGGGTTAAATTCTGAACGTGAAATGTATTGCCAGGTTGAGGAATAGGAGTTTCTCTCTCTCTGATTCTGCAGTTCTCTAACCCTTTCTAATTCTATTTATATGTACTCCAGATTTCATCATGTCAGACAACAACAACTGACGCTGGGAGTTATACATATATGCGTGTGTGTGTGTGTGTGTGTGTGTGTGAGTGTGTGTATGACAAATTATTTTCTTCCTCACCTGACAGTGTTATTAATCTCAGAATATGCCAGTAATAAATAGTCAGAGAGTCAACACCATAAAATATGACGGTAATATAAAAGTATAAAGATGTTAATAAAGTTTTGATATAAAGAAAAATATTGCACGACATTTGGTCTTGATTATTGGAGACCTACTATAAAAAGATACATAATTCCTTCATTAATATACTAAGACTACATAAATATACGTGTTGGGATTCTAATTTTAGCACAGTTTGGAGGAATCATTAGTCCTCAAAATTATAATATTATACTCACGTGAAAATACCCACCATATATCTTGTCTGAACCCAGTACGAGTTTGATTATGATTATCCGCGAGTGAGAGGGGTAAGAAAAATAACACACACACAAACACGTAACAACCACACACACACACACACACACAACAAACAACTACATACACACACATACATAACAACCACACACACACACACACTCATACATACATAACAACACCTCCACACACACACATAACAACCACACACACATACACATACATAACAACAACACCCCACCCCCCCCACCCCACACACACATATAACAAATCCAACCCCCCATCCACATACACACACAATAAAAATAATAAATAAAAAGCCTATGCTGTAAGGTCTACCTGGCAACTCCCTCCCTCCCTGTGATTCATACTTAAAGGGTAGTCAGGCGTTCGTATCCCTCAATGAAACTCTGACTTCCCCTTCCTCTGTCTGTCTCTCAAAGTTGGTAATCCCATGTGGACGAATTTGTACGACTACTGGTTCCTCCAAAGTATGTTACAAAACCAATCCCCGTACTCATGAATTGGAGCAGTCTGTTTCCTGGTATGTTTGGAGGAAGCAGTAACCCACCTGCAAGAGATTAATAATTTCTCTTATAATTTTTGTTGTTGTTGACGCCATTAGAAGTCACTGATTCCTCCAAGATATTCCAGGAAACAGGTGATTTTTATTTAGCTTATATTAAATTTTGGTCTTTTTCTTGGCAAAAGTTTGGAGGAATCGATAGCCTCCAATACGCCTGGAGAATAATATTATCCCCTTAGGAGGTGTCAACATAAGGCACATTTTTCCTTCATTCTCCAATCTCCTTTCTCCGTCCTCGATTGTCCATTAGCTCGTCAAAATCGATCCGCGGATATCCTACAATCCTCTTACTAACTGGAGGATGGAAAAAACTATATATACAGTAGTTTGAACGAAGGACATAGGAAAACATGCTGGAGTTACATATACCTTTCTGAATTCCCAATAACCAAATGTATTAACTTTTATAACCTATTCATTCTATCATCCCTCGCTAAACAATCAATATAATGGGATACTAATTATTGTCTGTCTAACTACGAGTGTATATACTTACCCCACGAGGTGCTGGTTAGTTGTTCAGTCGTCAACCAGGGGATCTGACAGAATTAAGAGAAATGGTTTAGTTTCTGATACCTTAAATGTCACTTATGTAAACAAGGTTGGATGGAGTGGGGTAGTGAAGACTGTGTGTGTGTGTGTGTGTGTGTGTGTGTGTGTGTGGTGAAGAGAGGGAAAGATAATGTTAGTGTGTGTGTGTGTGTGTGTGTGTGTGTGTGTGTGTGGTGAAGAGAGGGAAAGATAATGTTAGAGAGTGTGTGTGTGTGTGTGTGGTGAAGAGAGGGAAAGATTATGTTAGAGAGGAGTAGGTAGACTGTGTGTGTGTGTGTGTGTGTGTGTAAAGAGGGAGTAAGATAATGAATGGGGCTTCTCTCAACTATATAGGCCTAACCTAAAATTGTGATCTTCTAGCTAAAATGAGGTCTCTGATTCCTCATAAGTGTGCTACGAAACAAACTCCTTCAATATAAATAGTGTTCCTCTTTGCTGTTTGTAGGACTCAGTTACCCAAGATCAATCCTAGGAGTGATCTTGCAGTAACCCCCTCAATTCTTTCGACACTTTAACACACAGGATTCTGAGGGGATGCCATAAACTTTAGCCTGCAGATTGGAGGGCCACTGATTCCTCCAAACTATGCCAGGAAACAGACCAGCGCCTCAGTATACATGACGGACAATAGGGGTTCTGTTTTGGAGAGAAGTTTGGAGGCATCAGTAGTCCTCCATTTAGTCAACGAGAAGTTATTCCCTTTAATTATACTGAAATTAAGTCTGGCTTGAGAACGTAGCATTAAGGGGACAAAGAAGGAGGAAAATGTGTGATAAAGTGTGATAATCAATCCGTCAGTCAGGCGTGTTTGAGTCATCAGTCTCTCCAATCTCTTATCTGTGCTAAACGTCTCGAATCCCGACTTAATTAAACACTCGTAATCTTATCTAATCCTAATAGGCTCTTTCCTCTACGACCCAACCCCTCCATCTTCCCATTTTCTCCTGTTTTTGCTACCTCTTCATCTTTTCCTCTCGCTTCCCTGACTCCTCCCCAATCATCGCCACCTCCCTTGACCCATCACACTCCTATATAAAACAAAGTAAAATATAAGTCATAAGGTTATTCCTTTGTTGTGGTCGCCTAATTTTACGAGTAGAACATTTGTTTTGTGGTATAATTTGGAAGAATTATCATCCATCCAATTTACCCTTAATCAGAGAGTGGGATAAAGATGATGATGATGATGATGATGAAGATGATGACGGTAAGAGTAAACATAAGATGTGTGTAGTGTACTTTTATGGATGGTTGTATAGATCGTGTGTGTGTGTGTGTGTGTGTGTGTGTGGCCTACACACGGAAATACAATAGTGTGCACAGTAATATAGACAAGTTATAGAACAAATACTGAATGTAGTGGTGGAATGTGGGTGGGTGGACGGTGACCTTGGTGGCAGTAGAGTGGAAGAGGGACTGAGGGAGTGGGTGACAGTGATGGTGGAGTGGGGGAGAGTGGGATATTGTGCGAGAGGGGACAGTGGGCAAGTAGGGGAGAGGGGGTAGTGAGTGACTGGGAAATGGGGTGGAGTAGGGGATGTAGTGGGTGAACATGTTGAGGGGAGGGAAGAGCAGGGCAGGGAGGGATGATAATTTTGCCTCCCTGCCTCTATCTACTCTCACCACC
The DNA here is from genome assembly GCA_033782935.1 of Petrolisthes cinctipes. NCBI lineage: Eukaryota > Metazoa > Arthropoda > Malacostraca > Decapoda > Porcellanidae > Petrolisthes > Petrolisthes cinctipes. The sequence goes on from JAWQEG010003229.1 coordinate 102,065, forward strand.
CTCGCTGACTGACTGGCTGGCTGGCTGACTCATCGCTCTCACTAGGCTTGGCTGGCTGGCACGAGGGATTGAGGGAGGGTGGGAAGGGTGGATGTGTAAGTGGGAAGCTAGGAAAGATGGTAGGGTAGGAAAAAAGAGACGGGAGGTTGGTAGGGTAGTAGGCTATGTACAGTATGTGGGTTTAGACTACTGTAGAGCTGACATGTAGGTTAAGAGCAACAAAACTACTCTAATTGACCCATAAACCTACTACTATCCTGTATATACTCAATCACGAAGCATAAACCTAATCAACATACACAATACGTCTATATAGATGCTCTGTCTTGCTATTCACTCATCACATCTTTCCTACTAACCCTCATTATCCCTTTTATACGCTTGGAAAAGAAAAGGTCGGGAACGAGGGACGTTTTAGAGTGGGCTGAGGGATATGGAGGAAGGGAATTGTGTAGGGGAGGTGTAGGGTGGGTAAGGCCAGCGTGGGTGGGATGTAAGCTGTTAATAGGCGTGTGTGTGTGTGTGTGTGTGTGTGTGTGTGTGCTGAACTGGTTCTTGTGACTGCTGTATCAGCCGACAAAAGAAACCTAATTATATGTCAAAACGAGAGGGGTTTGCATATCAGTAAAAACAACCTTATCAACCCTTGTCTTGCTAATCTGGAGGAGGGGAGAAGAGAGAGAATTTATAGTGGAAAGTGAAGGGGAGCAAGAGATAATTCGGTAGAGGGAGAAAGAGGAGGGGAGAGTCACTGACTGAGGAAGACTGAGGTATAAAGTGACAGTACAAGAGACAGTGAAAGTGGGAATATGTTAATAATTGGAGTCCAGCCATAAAGAAAATGAGGCATAAATATTTAATGGCTTAAGAGAGAGAGAGAGAGAGAGAGAGAGAGAGAGAGAGAGAGAGAGAGAGAGTGTGTGTGTGTGTGTGTGTGTGTGTATGTGTGTGTGTGTATTTATGCTGAGTATGCGAGGTGAATGAGGACACACACACACACACACACACACACACATTTTGATCCATTGTCGCCCGACCATCATCATAATCCCCAGTATTCCATCACATACTCCCGTCACTAAATATAATTATACTCCACTAAGTTTCCAAATACTCCAAGGTCACCAAATGCTTCCAGGTAGCCAGTTATTGTTAGGTCAACCACATACAGTGCATTTATATATATTATCAACATCATCACCACCACCACCAACATGCTGTGCTAAGTTTGCCTCAGTGCTGTATACAGAATACTTTTCAGCTCTATAACAGTTTCAGTGTATGGGGACACCGTGGGTAAAGAAAGGCCTTGCGAAGTATACAACTTTATTGAGATTGTCCAAGGGAGCTAGTAAGAACACACTGACAACAACAGGTGTGCCTTCTTTGCGAATATTCATCCTTCTTTCCTTTCATCAACTCTAATTTTTCGTATTTTTTTTATTTGCTGTATTTTCACATTTTTTCTCAATGATATCCCCAACAATTTCTCGTCCTCGCCATCCCGCCACCTCTTTTATTACCCCTCTTTTTCATTCCCATCCTTTCCTTCACATTTCCCCCTTCCTTGATACGCTTCCTCCCGTCCTGTTATGCTTCCTTCCATAACTTGACCATTATTCCTCATCAAACGTTTCCTTCAGCTAATTTCTCCCTCCTTCCTTCCTTCCCTCACTCACTCTCTCACTTCCCTGTACTCTCCGATCTTCCACTTCTTGCACACTGCCCTTCCTCTTTAAAATTTTTCTGCTCCAACCCTTCTTGCCTGATTTTCTTCCACACTCTCCTCTACCAATCAATTCCCTTCCTCTCTCACCTCGTCCTCGTTATCTTCTTTCCAACACATACACACACTCTCTCTCTCTCTCTGTTTCCCTTCTGTTCTCTATACACTCCATCCACTCCACACTTCCCTCCACCAAACACGTATTTTCTCTCTCTCTCTCTCTCTCTCTCTCTCTCTCTCTCTCTCTCTCTCTCTCTCTCTCAAACACTTTAAACACTCCAGACTCTCCACCAGCTTTCCCCTCCTCCCTCTACTTCCCTCCATCCCCCTCCCTCCATCCACCACTTGTTACCTCCTCTCACCACCTCCCTCCATCACTTCTCTCCTTCTCCTTCCACTTCCCTCCACCATTTGCCTTCACCTCCAACCACCACTTGTTCCCTCCTCTCTCCACCTCCCTCCATCATTTCTCTCCTTCTCCCTCTACTTCCCTCCACCATTTATCTCCTCCTCCCTCCATCCACCACTTGTTACCTCCTCTCTCCACTTCCCTCCATCACTTCTCTCTTTCTCCTTCCACTTCCCTCCACCATTTGCCTTCACCTTCAACCACCACTTGTTCCCTCCTTTCTCCACCTCCCTCCATCACTTCCCTCCTTCTCCCTCCACTTCTCTCCACCATTTGTCTCCTCCTCCCTCCATCCACCTCCCCAGCACAGCAGCCAGCCAGCCAGTGAACCTCTCCCCACCACAACTTTCTCAACCATTACCAGTTCTATTCAATACCATTACGGGTCACCTCAAGCGATGGTGTGTGTGTGTGGGTGTGTGTGTGTGTGTGTTTGTGTGGGGGAGGGTTTTAGTGTGTGTGTGTGTGTGTGTGTGTGTGTGTGTGTGTGTGTGTGTGTGTGTGCATTAGTGTTTGTGTGGGGGAGGTTTTATTAGTGCTTTTGTGTGTGTGTGTTTGTGTGTCTGCTTTAGTGTTTGTGTGGTGGAGGGTTTTAGTGTTTGTGTAGGGGAGGGTTTTAGTGCTTGTGTGTGTGTGTGTGTGTGTGTGTGTGTGTGTGTGTGTTGCGCTCTTAAATATAAATTTCTACAACATATGAGAAAAAGCTTGTACTGACAATACTTCACAACAGTTTCTTCAGATCAAAGTCTTAAAATGGCAGGATCCAGTTACCAAAGAAAGCTTTTGCCCTCCACTTTGCGATACAGTATGAGGAGCCTGCTTGAACCGCTTGCAACCTAGTGTAAGAAAACTTTTGCAACCAACTAGCCTACACTGTACAGGCCTAATTGTTCCCCGGAGCTGGGAAAGTACAGAACACTTTACCCGCCAACATTATTATTGTATATCCTCATGGGAGATTTTCTTACTCGTAGCTTTATGGTTCTTTTTTAATTATTTCAAGGGAACGAAGTGTTTTTACTCTTGTGTTCATGCCTACTCTAGTAAGAGCGCTTCATGCTTACTGTGTGTGTGTTGTTTTGTTTTATGTATGATTAAGAGCACATAAAAATCTTGTTGCCGTATCATAAATAGTAGATGTACTTATTTTCATCCTCCAGTGGGTTGCTATGTCTCGTGTATTAAAATTAAAGGCGAGTAAAAAAATATATCGACAATTTATTTTTGCTTTGAAATCAATTCTGGATCCAGATTCATGTTTCTCTCTGGATAAAATAAGAGTAGAAAGAAGAAGTGATTAAAAACAGCTAATTCATATTAATTTCCACGCGATGAGCAGTACTAAACACCACCAGTAGTTCAATAGCAATCTTCTGAGTAAATGTATTTCCGGGGAATATTTACATTATTCCTATTAACGAGAGGTATTCTTGTTACCGAATGTTACGTCACATTACACAGAAGAAATTAATGAACATTGAGGCAACACATCCTAATCCCCCTTCCTCCCTCCCGTCCTCACTCTCTCATCCCCTTCCCTTACCTCCTCGTCCTTTCCTGCCTCTCTCTCCTGCTTTCTATCTCCGTCGGGTAGAAACACAACACCAGGAATCAGAGTAAAGGAGGAGGGTGGATGGATATATGTGACCGCAGCTGTAGACACATGGATAATTTCATACATACTGTACATGCATAAGCACACACACACATACACACACACACACACACACACACACACACACACACACACACACACACACACACACACACACACACACACATGCACACACACACGTCGACAGTCTTTAATCACACCTGTCCTGCTACACCTGTGTGGCCTGCACTTCATTAGAGCGAACACACCTGTGTAGGAAGGTAGGCGGGGGAGGATGAGGCAAGTGTGGAGGTAAAGTGTTTATTGATGGTGATAACGATGGTGATAGTGATGATGATGGTGTTGGATAATTTAATGATAGATAATTGAAGAACGAGGGAATATGATAAATGAATTGAGGTGATGCATGGATCGAAGAGGAAAAGAAAATGTAAATATAACTGAAGAAGGGAAATGCAAATATAATGGCAGAAGGGTTAGAGAACAAGAGAGAGTGTGAGGAGTAATGAGGTGAGGGAGAAGAAACAGAATAACCAATTGCAAGGAAGAACACTTGAAGAGAAGAAGGAAACGAGGGGAGTATCAAGGAAGGAGGAGGGAGCTTACAGAAGGAATATGGATGAGAGATGAAGGAGATGGAGAAGGGAATGAACAATGAAAGAGAACAAAGGATACGAGAAGGAGGGGGCGAAAGGAGAGAGACTGAAAATAAAATAAGAATGAAAGAGAAGAAAGGGAGTGAGAAGGGAAAGAGCGAGTGTGACAGAAAACATATAATGAAAGGTGAAGGAGAGGGTGAAGGGAGAGAGAACGAAAAGGAAACAAACAGAATTAAAGATGAAGGGGAAGATGCAAAGAGAGAAAAAGAGTAGGATAGAAGATTAAAAGAGAAAAGAACGAGCAAAGAGAGAGGGAGAGGGAATCAAATGAGAAAGTGTTTGATAAAAGTTAGATGAATTAAGGGACCCTGTGATGTAGTCAGAAAATTGGAGGTTAGTGAGTCCTTCAATCATTGCCACGAAACACACACACCTACATTAAAGGAGCTTGTTTCGTGGCAGTCAGGTGAAATCAGAAGCCACCAACTCTCATACACGATCACAGGGTCCTTAAGGAGAAGATGAAGAAAGAGAGAATGAGGAATGAGAAGAAACATCAACAGCGTCCGGGTACACAACAAGTGGGACGTTTTCGACCAGGGGACGTTTCGGCAGCCTTTTTAATTAATAGTCGAGGTCTCTGATCCTTTCTCCTCCTCCTAGTTTCCTCTTCCTCCTCCTCTTCTTCCTCTTCCTTTTTCTCCTCCTCTTTTCCCTTTTTCTCCTCTTCTCTCTCCTCCTTCTCTTCCTCTTCCTTCTCCTCCTCATCTTCCTTTTTCTTTTTTATTTTCTCAGCTCGGAGTTCCTTGGTTACGATGCTAGGGTTAATAAAGAGGGTTCAGGGAAGCAAACAAATACAAACACAGAGAGACTTGTTTGGAGGGACGAGGTCAAAGGAAACAAAGACTGAGAGGATTATTCTACTGTGTATGTTGTTGTGGGCGAATCTAAGAGTTACTGATTTCTCCAAACCATGCCAGGAGCCGGACTAGAATAACCTCAGTATGCTATTGTAAGGGATCTAGTTTTGTAGCCTATTTAGGAAGATTCAGTAGGCCCTTCCTCCACTTGGCTCACATTGGATGGCTCCCCTATTTAATGTGACTTCCCCGCAGCTGGGCCGAATGTCTCCTAATCCTCCCGAATCCACCAAACTCACATTGTAAACATTGGGCGTAGGAAAGTAAGCAACATCAATCTCACTCGCCATGGAGAAGGATGGGAGTGATGCTCTCTCTTTATGTATCCATCTTATGTGACTCGTTAGATTAGCGTTGTATTTCTTAGTTTACTGAAAACTTATATATATATGATTTATTTGAGATATGAAGATGTAGAAAGAAAGGTAAGTGGAATTCTAATCTTTCTCTCTCTCTCTCTCTCTCTCTCTCTCTCTCTCTCTCTCTCTCTCTCTCTCTCAACACCATAATTACATACTGCTTTTGTCTTTCGTTGTATGCACATTAACTGATCACAATATCAGTACGAATTCTGCTCAGTACAATGTAACACGAAGAGCGAAATAATTGGAAAACATGCTGAGATAAAGTGAAAAGAATTATTTACAACTACATCCATCAAATCTCTCAAACTGTTTATAGATACGGTTTAGAAAAACTGCCTAAACATTCTTCGATCCATTTTACGTCAAGAGAGTTGAAAATATTCAGGTAATCCATTTATTCTTGAGTCAGGTGTCATATGAAGAGGTAAGCAAGCGAGAGGTTGACAGTGTTAAATGGCTTAGTGCAGAATATGTAGAGAGATACGGCAGGATTAGACGGGAAACAGGCTGGCCTTACTCACTCTCTCTCTCTCTCTCTCTCTCTCTCTCTCTCTCTCTCTCTCTCAACACCATAATTAGCATACTGCTCTCAAGCGTACCATTCACTCAAGTATAATTTGTTAACACTAAAAGGAGCTGCTCTCACGTACTTCGTAGAAACATATGAAGGGTGGAATATACAAGAAGAGAGATAAGGGTGACATAGTGAGTGTACATTATATGGTATTTCCCTACATTTATTCTTGATCAGGAAGAATTTCAACAGACAAGGATGAGGAGGATCTTACTCGCTTCGCTATATATACGTAGGATCAAGGCCTGGGCCATGTGTAGGATATCTTGTTATATGTGTATCGAAACTAATGGATATATAAGCTGTAATTCTAATGTTGTGTTTGGTTGGTTCGACATAAAGGCGTCGTATAAAAGTGTAGTAAGTGTCACGATAAGTGTGCATATATGGGTGTGTGAGTGCATGTGTATCCTCATGAAAACATAATTATACAAATGTGATAAATGTGAAACTAAGTGTGTGTGTGTGTATGCCAGGACATAGGCTGGTAGTGGTCAAATATAATAGAGTTGAAGGGAATAGGAAAGAGTTCGAGGGGATATATGAGGAAGTGTGAATGCATGAGGGAAAAGAAAGATTGAAGGAGCAGGAAAGGGAAAGGGGCAGGAGTAAGGAAAGATTATCAATTGGGGAATGTGGCAAGGACAGAATTGGTTAAAGGAATGGAGCAAGGGAACTGGGAAGAAAGTGAGGAGGAAAAGGATAAGGAACAAGTATCAAATAAAGGAATGTTTTGGGACTGGGAAGGAGTAGGAGGAGACGGGGAAAAGGGATTAGAGGGAGGAAGGGAGGGAAGGAAAGATGGGGAAGGGAGTAAGGGGAGGAGGCAGTGCGACCGTGGAGGAGACAACAGGAAGGGGGAGGGAAGGTAGGGGAGAGGGAAGGGGGTAAGAGAAGGAGGAAGCGGGACCGTGGAGGAGGAATGGGGAAAGGGAAGGGAAGGGAAGGGAAGGAGGGAGGGACGGAGAGGGGGAGAAATTACTCAGTGGGCGCTGCAAGTCACTGAAGCTAAGACAGGCAGTGTTACGTGGAGTGCCTGAGTGTTCACATGTGTGTGTACGTTAGTCTGCGTCGAGCTATCTACCTACCTACCCACCTCGCGCACCTCTTCACTCGACAACATTCACCGCTGCGTATCACACTTCCTACGGTTTTCATGGCCCCTCCACCCTCAGCCAGTGTTCAGTTGGTGTCATACTTTGAGTGTTGATACGGTGGAGCTGTTGTTTGGTGTTGTGGTAGACAAGTGTTTCATCTGTGTTCCATTTCCGACGTAGCTGAGGTGTGGAGCGAGGCCATGGAAACTCTCAGTCGAGGTTGGTGTGCCGCAGGATGTATGTGTGTGGGTCGACGGGGAAAGGAGGAATCTTATAGTGTTGTCTCATCTGTGAATTGTGTAGTAGAGGAATCAGTGCTCGATTACTGACGAGGATACTATTGCTGTATAATGTACGGTACAACAGAAAAACACTCCAGTGGACGGTATTGTACTGTGTTTACCATATTGAGGGTTTGGGTTGTGGGGATGGCGACCTCGTGTGTAGTATGGAAAAATGACTTACATATTAACACTATCTTAATATTCTCCAGTAAATCAGTATCGCTATTATTATAATATGTAATATTTAGTTTGTATTGTTTGAATATAGCCTCTGGACTGAAAAGCCTGATAGTTAGTGTATGTAGCATATGAAGTTACAACAGTTGCGTATTTGCTTCTTGAGTATGCGTACCTGGTACCATGGGAACAGGAACCACCCAAGGGGGTTGGGAACCAGTGTGTGTAGGTGTCGGAGGAGGGAAGAGGTAAAGGGAGGTGGGGGGGGGGGAGTTTAATGATGACGTGTGTGTTTCTGGGTGACAATATCTGCCTGTGAGGAAGTATTTACTACAGTGTGTCAACCAAGAAGTAGATCGTGTTGTGACCCAGTTAGTAAGGCCCTCAAGTATTGAACAGGTACAAACCCTCATTTCTGAACACTTAGGACGAATATTTTGAAGCAAAAAAGTTGTTGTTTACATACAAGCAATACACCTAAGACAACACTCTGAGCCATCGTTCTAAAGAAACACATATTTTTTTTAAGGATCTATGTAGTCTTATGTGGAAATTTTTGATGGTCACTGATCCCTGCAAACTAAATAAAATTGTTAAATGGGGATACTACTGGTAGCAAATAATAGGATATCCCTTCAGTCAATATGTTATTGTTTTCTATGTGTCAGGCAAGTAGAATGGAAGAAGAAGACATGAAAGAGTGACGCATCCTGTTTACTTGTTAAGAGACTTCTTTACGAAACCGGACACGTGTCCGTAAACGAATAAGATCAAAGTATATATATTTTATTACATTTTCGTGTGTATTATGTCTATTCAGTGACTTTTTTTTTTTTTCTTTTTTAGTTTTACATACCGTACCCAATTACTGCACATGTCTACCCCAGGGACAGACACGCTTTATGAGATGTATCCAAAATGTGAGAAGCTGGTAACAACCATGGAGTGGTCCTGGATATTATCTTTCAGCTTGGTGAACTTGTGGTTCTGGTGTGATGGTTGACAGTTAATAATAATAATAATAATAATAATAATAATAATAGTAGTACCATAAACATTACTTCACAATCATACAGTTAGGCTAATGGTACCCAGTTAATAAATAATGGTATTGTCTATGGTACCAGAGTATTGTCAGTCAAGACCACTGACTTTCGGCCATTGTTATAATTTGGAGAAGAGGAATGTGGGTGCATGAGTCATATAAGAGGTCTGTGATAGCGGTGAAGTGGGGGAATGGGACGAAAATGGACAATGAGGGAGTTGGTGGGCAAGGAAGTGACGGGATGTGAAATGAGTTGATGATGATGAAGTGTGTGGTAAAGGATGAAGTGTGAGGTGAGGTAAGGTGAGAAGAACGGAGGAGATTAAGATTAGAGAGTGGATTTATGGAGTGTGACATGATATGAGGTGAGGAGAATGGTGGTAGATGAGTGATGTGATGAGAAGTGGAATGTGAACCAAGATGAAGAAAAAAATGTTAGAGTAAAGTGAGTAGAGGACGGAGTTTCGTGTGATGAGAGAAAAAAGGAAACGAAGGAAATTCAATGCTGTTATAAAAGTATAAACATGAGGTTAGAAGTGAGATAATAATGTAAATAAAGTGATATGAACCCCCAGGAACTCAAGATCTCGTATGATATGGGCTACATATTAATATTTATAATTTCTCTAACAATAGATACCATAAATACGCTCTACTTTCTGGAACTCGGAACGAAATGTCTGACACGTCCGTTATGCCTGTATTTTTTTTTCCCGACACTCAGTTATTCACTCATTTCTCTTTCCATCCGACCGCCAGGCCTGGATAACTTTACTAGAAACTGTACAGTCACCGGACATAATACCTGCCTATTGAAGGGACAGCATAAATCACCGCTTGCTCTTCATTTTCTTTTGTATAACTGTTGATTTTGTTGTTGGTTTTGGTTGCCTACTGACGAGGATATGTGGTATAGGCTGTGATCATCGGCAAATATAGAAACAGAACAGTAATCCACACCACACGAAAACGATGGCTTGCTATACGCCTTGCTTACCCAGGTGTTAATATACAACAGAGAGAGAGAGAGAGAGAGAGAGAGAGAGAGAGAGAGGTGGTGCCTGAGGGTGCGTGAGTAGTGTTGCGCCACCCACACTTCCTAAGGAACCTCCTGCCCTCCTGAAAACTCGGTCAGGACGCCACCACACCACCATCACCATCAACAACAGTGATTTCCCCCACTCCACTCGTTTCCTCGGTCAGATCACCACCACCACCAACAACAACAACACTACCCCCCCCCCCTCCTCGTTTCCCACTACACCACCAACCACTGTTACCATCAATAACAATGATAACCCCCTCCCCCCTCACACACACACACACACACACACTTGTTCCTTACACCATCTCATCTTTACGTCGGTCAAACAGTTGTAGCCTATTGCTGAAGCCTCGGGAAGAAAATGTACGATATGCACTTTTTTTTACCGTGGTTCTCTCTAGTCACATATTCAGACATGTTCCTCAGCTAAAAGTTTAATATTTGCTAACGATTTGAAAGTTACGGAATTCTCCCAGCGTCGAGAGGAAAGAAAAGGCGTCCGTATCGATGTTCTGTTTCTTTGTACAATCTAAATGAATAGATAGTCTCCAATGTGACCTGAAAACTTTAGCCTCTTTGTGCTAAGCCTTGTGTTCCCGCTCCCTGCGAGTGGAGTAAAGTGGAGAGGAGAGCAGGGGTGGAATTGAGTGAAGTGGAGTGCAGGGCGAAAGTGAGTGGGAGTCAAATGAGAAGAGAGCGCTTTTGGGAGAGGCGTGGAGTAGGAAGCAAGGGGTGTGGAGTGCGAGTGAAGTGGGAAGTGTGAGGCGTGGACTGGTGTGGACAGATGAGGTGTGGAGGGGATGGACTACATTCATCAGCTTGGCTCGTGGCGGGGGCAGGATCACGGTTCAATTAGGGAGGGGTTAGAAGTGCCTGTGGACGGAGTGGGTTGGGCGGGAGGTGAGAAATGGGAGGAAGATAATATATACAAAATCAGACAGGCATATCAGGTAGTCGTGGCTAGACTATAAGTCAGAGGGACGGATAATTCATAGACCCAATATTCCTCTAATAATATTTCTCTCTTTAATGAGGGGAGCCAGAGGGAATGATAAATAAGACAACACAGGAAATAACACAGCAAATATTATACATGTCACGAGTAAGCCAGAGACCAAAAAAATATAAGGGGGATGGAATGACAATGTGTTGGTGTGAACTCTGAAACGGAGGAAACGGGCCCAGCCAACTGATAACAGCTTCCTATCCGCTTATCTCTTTTACCAGTGTGGCTGTGCTGGGTTTGCAATTACTTCACTGGTGTAAACATGACTTGTATGAGAAATATATGTGTGTGTATGACTTCAAATGTATATGAGAGAGAGAGAGAGAGAGAGAGAGAGAGAGAGAGAGAGAGAGAGAGAGAGAGAGAGAGAGAGAGAGAGAGAGAGAGAGAAGGGGTACAGGTGGTGGGTGGTGAGTTAAATGGTGAGTGGTGGGTAGGTAATGGATGGTGGGGTAAGTAGTTGGTAAATGGTGGGTGATGGGGAAAATAGTAGGTAACGGCAGGGGTTATGGGGTGTCATGTTAGTGGGCCTAGGTAGAGGTAAAGATGGAGTGGTATAAAGTAGAGGGTGGGTAGAGATGGGGCTAATGGTAGGGGGTGGATGGGGCTGGAAGGCGTGAAGGACTCTGAGGTCACGACTTGAATCAGAGGTCATATCTGGCCACCAAGCCCTTACACCGATTTTTTTCATTCTGTGTGTGTGTGTGTGTTTTTTATGTTTTTTTTTTTTTTTTAACTCCTCCAAGGACGACGTTATATGATTGTTTCATCTTGTTTGTGTGTATTTATTACTTTATTTAATTTTTGTTTGTGTGTGTCTGTTTGATGAAAAATAAACTGTGATAGAATAGTGAAATTAAAGCAGAAACTGAAAAGAATTTGGTGACTTAATAAAAGGTTATGGAATTTGTATGCTTATGTGGTGGTGACGATCTGACGTGACGTGTGTAATGTGTTTATTGTATGAATGATGTGAGATGATTGGGCAAGTGGTGGTGTTGGTGATTGTTGCATGCCATGGAAGACGTGTGATCATTTTAAGGGAGTAATCTGGCAAGGAAACTTATTACTACTTCAAATTATGCGAGAAAACAAATCCCCTACTTGTACCCCGGCAGAGTTGGAGTAATTATTAGCCATCTAATCCCATCAGAAGAGATTATCCACTTAACTATTGGTAATTTGAGAGAGAGAGAGAGAGAGAGAGAGAGAGAGAGAGAGAGAGAGAGAGAGAGAGACGGGAAATAAAAAACTTTACCCCAGCTCTAGAGTTTGAAAGGAAATTAAAACTTTGTCCCTCACACAAAGCGTTCAGCCAGCCAGCCAGCCGGTAGAGAAGAGAACTAGGAATAAAGGGGAATGACGTAAGGTTGCATTGTTTACCTCCTTTAGTCTCTCCTGTGTATAGTCGCTATCCAAAATATTTATCCAGGCCTTGTCGAATGTCCAACTCAATTGCCATATTACTGAACCGCTTCCAACCATCAATTCTGACTTAATTATCGGAACCCAATCCTGCCTTAACTCTTCGAAACCCAATTAGTGATGTGTTAAACCATTGGAATCAGCCCTAGATACATACTATTGAATCGTATTTAGGCCTATACTATCAACAGCAAAAGTTCTGTTCATAATATCTAGTGTCCCCCTCTCACGAGCCTTGAAACTCTGTACTGTGAATAGGAAACAACATATACACTAATGATCTTATTTCCCTACATCATACAAAGTCATTCGTTTTGGTATTGACTAGCCGGTCTTATTGGCTATACTGTTATATTACCCCAGAGTGAAATCGGGACCTGGCTTTTCATTTTCATCCATAAATCTGGGATGCATCTGGACCACCGTGCCTAATTAGGTAAAGATTTGTCGCAGGATGAATACAGTGTTTTCTGGACGAATAAAAACACTTTCACGTTTATAGCCTACTATCGTTTCTAATATGATTTTAGTCTTGCTTTCTTGTGAAGAAACCACACCTTGATATTATTTGTGACTAGGATACAAAATTTATCATATTGAAATAGTACTGGCTATTATAGTATTATGAGAACCACTCTCTGAACAGTCCAAAGAGAGGAAAGAAAGTAGGATAATCTTCATGTCTCGTATACTGGTGTGAAGTGGAGGGTCTAGACTAGAGGGAAGGTGGTGTGTTGTACTATGCCCTCCTCCTTGTAATAATTGTTAGTGGCAAGGGAAAGAAGTGGGTGATGTGTGTGGTATGAGGCAGTGTGTGTGTAAGGGAATGTGGAAGAGTAAGAGAGTAGGGAGAGAGAGTAAATCGAAGAGAGTAAAGCTAATACAAAGCTGCAGTGTGTGTGTGTGTGTGTGTTAATTGAAGAGAAGTGAATGAACGAAAGTGAAAGTGTGGGAATGTACGTGAGTAAAGTTGATGTATTTATAACTCTATGTGTGTGTGTGTGTGTGTGTGTGTGTGTTCATGCAGGGATCTTGTATATGTATGTATGTGTGAGTGGGTGCATTCTGTTAAGTGTGTGTTTGTGTGTGTGTGTGTGTGTGTGTGTGTGTGTGTATTCATGCAGGGATCTTGTATATGTATGCATGTGTGAGTGTGAGTGGGTGCATTCTGTTAGTGTGTGTTTGTGTATGTGTGTGTGTGTTCATGCAGAGATCTTGCATATATATGCATGTGTGAGTGTGAGTGGGTGCGTTCTATTAGTGTGGTGTTTGTGTGTGTGTGTGTATTCATGCAGGGATCTTGTATATGTATGCATGTGTGAGTGTGAGTGGGTACGTTCTGGTAGTGTGTGTGTGTGTGTGTGTATTCATGCAGGGATCTTGTATATGTATGCATGTGTGAGTGTGAGTGGGTACGTTCTGTTAGTGTGTGTTTGTGTGTGTATTCATGCAGAGATCTTGTATATGTATGCATGTGTGAGTGTGAGTGGGTACGTTCTGGTAGTGTGTGTGTGTGTGTGTTAAGCCTCGAACACAACCAGTCAGTGTGAACGACGTGTCCTGACGTGACTCCACATTAACTGCATTCCTCTCCACTTCTCCCTTCCTCCCTCCTCCACATCTCTCCCTTCCTCCCTCCCTTCTCCACATCTGTCCTTTCCTTCCTTCCTCCTCCACGTCTCCCCTTCACTTCCTCCCTCCTCCCCATCTCTCCCTTCCTTCCTTCCTCCTCCATATCTCTCCCTTCCTTCCTTCTCCCCATCTCTCCCTTCCTTCCTCCTCCACATCTCTCCTTCCATTCCTCCCTCCTCCCCATCTCTCCCTTCCTCCCTCCACCACATCTCTCCTTTCCTCCCTCCTCCCCATCTCTCCCTTCCTCCTTCCTCCCCATCTCTCCCTTCCTTCCTCCCTCCTCCACATCTCTCCTTCCCTCCCTCCCTCCTTCCCATCTCTCTCTCCCTCCCTCCATCCTTCCACAGCTGTCCCTCCTCCACTTTTTTCCTCCCTCCCGTAACCTCTGTCCCTCCTTAACTTCTTTCCCTCTTTCTCCCTCCCTTTCTCCCTTAACGACCTCTCTCTCCTACTCCACGTATCTCCTTCCCTTCCTCCCTCATTATTCACTTCCCATTGTTTCGTAGTTATCTTTCTTCATTACCTCTTTTCTCTTTATGCTAATAGTTTTTTTTCTTTGTTTTCAATGTAATGCCATGTCCTTCCACCTTCCCCATTACCACTCTGTATGTGTGATATTTGAGACGCGTATGTGCTCGTGTGTGTCTGTGTGTGTGTGTATGTAGTGGAGAGCTGGTGATGAGTGAAAACATTTTTATGAATCCACGTATAAAATCAAGGTTAGGATTTTTTTTTTTTTATTATTATTTTTTTTTTTTTAAATCATGGACAACAATGTGGGTGAAATAAAGGTTGGTAGAATTCAGTGGCGTTTGCGAAGATCCACGTTTGTTCTAGTGTAGTCTGGTTAAGTTTATATTTTATCTTCATATGTAATCTGGTCACACTAATATAGAGGCAGTATCTCGTTCCTCTTTAGCCACCAGACTCGGGTTGTAATGACTAAAATGAGTAAATGAGCTGACATAATCCCACCATGGTAGTCCGTTCTTTGGTTATAATGAAAATGTGAATTGCACTTGCTCTTTCATCAACAATTTTCTTCCTTTTAATCAAGAATTTTTATGACGTAGCCTACAGCACACCAGTAACTATTCCTTACACATATAAACATAAAATATCAAAACTTTTATCAGTATTTCATTCATACGTCTCGGAGATTCCATCAATGCAGCATCGGAAGTCCCATTCATAAAGGAAAAATCATCTGCATTACAACATATGATACGGCATACTGTAGTCGGAAAATTCATAGGTGATTCCTCCAAACTTTACCAGGAAACGAACGATCCAGGCTACTGTAAACTGAGGCAACGTGTTACTTGATGCAGTTTGGAGGATTCTGTGGCCTTTAGTTTTCGACAACATGACAGGGCCCTTTAACTTCCTCACTCATCCGTGCCTGCTTGCCTGCCTTCCTGCTCATTCAGCTTCCGGGGCGCTGGTTTGGGCTGTCATATGCACGTCGTGACTCAGAGATGATTTCACAGTTGCTGCTTGTCTCTGGTTTGGTTTCTATCCAAGTCACATACTAAAAAAATTCTTCACAACAGCTGAGTGTTACCGAATCCACGTTAAACACAGCAGTTACATAGTGCAGTAGCGACGTTAATAATATGCACTAGTTCCTTTGCTAAAGTTCTCGTTGATTCACACTAAAAAGAGAGGAGAGAAGAGAGGAAACGAGAAGGATGAACAGAGGAAAGGGAATGAGGAAGAGGGGAAAAGAACAGGAGGTAAAGGGATAAGGAGGATGATAGGAGGAAATACAACTGGAGAGAAAATTGGAGGTAGGAGGGAATAAATTAGGAATAAAGTTAAAGGTAGGGATTACATTAGAGATGAAGGGAAAGACAAGAAGAAGCGAGAGAAGAGAGAGTCACTGATAAAGCCCTGTACCGCATGTCTCTTGATGATTGGTGCAAAGTAACTCACACTATCAACAACAACAACATCACTACCCACAACAACAAGTGGTCGAACAACAACAACAACAGCATCAAAAGCACTATCGCCATTCTATCCATCTACAGCCGAAACCATCACCAATATCATTATCATGTATTACCTATCTGTCCTATCATCACTAACAAACATCTTAGCACCATCTACGTCATTTTGTCATTATTTTTATCATCATGGTTCAACATCATCATCATTATTATTTTTATCATCATTATTGTTTTTATCATCATTATTTTTATCATCATGGTTTAACATCATTTTCATCATTATTATTTTTTCATCTCCTCTTTCCCCACAGTGTTTTTTAGTACACTTTGTTGTTTTTCAGTAACCCCCACTTCGTCGGTAACATATCAGACTCTATAAAAGCGACACACCCACCAAATACATAATTAACTACGCCACACCGATCAGATCACTCCCACTCCAAACACAGCACCAGCAAAAACGATAAGCGAAGCTGGTTTGGACTAGACAACCTTGAGGTCTGATGTTTACCTGTTGGTAGGGCGGGAGGGAGGAAGGAAGGAGCAGGAGCAAAGGTTGAAAGCTTGGGGAGGATAAGCATGTGGGAGACGGAGGAGAGGTATATGAACAAATCCTATGTAATTTTATAAATACTATATATCTACATACTTTATCACTATCTCTTCATATTTACCCACTAGCCTATGTCTTTTCTACTAATCTCATTCTTTTCCTCTGTACTCATGATAATATGTAATAGGAAGGGGAATGCCCAGTAAAGTCAGGGAAGGGGAAAAGGGAAGTGACAAAGGGCAAGAAAGAGTAACTGGGGGCAAGGGGAGTTAATAAGGGGAGGAAGAGGGACATGAGGGAAGGGAGAGATGTTCATGTAAATATGCAAATGAAGTGGAGGGAGGAGAATGAAGAGATAATTCGTCATGATAAGCCACCTGAATAAACAACTGAACCTACACCATGGATAAAACTTTGCCCTCTCACTATTCCTTCAATTTTCATTCACTGTAACTTCAATAAAATTCAGCACCAACACTAACCAACTAAATTTACACCATACAACACTACCATATCACAGTCATCATTTTCCACTCGTGTTGTCACCTTCCTTGCCAACCTGATTCCCTTCCTATTTACAATATTTCTGCATAAACTAGTGTCCTGTGGTAGTGTACCATCATCTTTCCGTGTATGGGCAGATGTATAGCCTAGTTGTGTTACCGTTATACATCATTATACATCACCAGTGTCCAGTAGAGTTGAATTCAGTCTAAAGTGTAAATGAGGAAGAGTGTGTAGGTGTGAGGGTGTGGTGGGGATGAGGGTGTAGGTAGGGAGATGTGAGGTGAATGTATGTGATGTACTCGTAGGTGGGAGGTGGGGGAGGAGGTGTTGAGAGCAGCATTGATTATACATGTCGGTGTGAGGTGAGGGAAGGCTCGATGTGTGGATGGCTGGTGGATGGTGGTGGCAGTGAAAAATCGTGTGGTGTTGGTGGAGCTGTCTGAAGTGTAGTGGTAGTGGTGGTGGGGAGCTGTAGCAAGTGTAGTGGTGGTGGTGGAGCTGTAGGAAGTAGAGTGGTAGTGATGGTGGTGGTAATGAAGGAAGTGGATGTCGGTGATTGTGAAAACACTTGGATAGTAATGTAGCCTAAGTGTCGATGAAATAAGTACTAGAAAGTGGAACTCGGTTTATGAAGAAAGTGGATGATGATAAAGGAAATGAATATTGATGCTGTGATGATCAAGAAAGAAGAGGTGATGGTGTTGTAGCCTAAACGGTACAAATCACACTACACGAACTGGGGCACCAGGTCAAAGAACGCAATTTAGCGAAGTTACTGGAAAAAAAACACAATTACTGTAGACTATAATGAGTTCAAAGCGTTTCACAGCCAACAACTGCCATTCTGTTCAACATTAAGGATTGGGGTTCGTCTCACTCCAATCTGTACCAAGACCAATAACACTAGTCTTATTGGTCTTGATCTGTACAGTAATGCTGGAGAGGAAGTCGTGAAGTTGTTGGCTTCGAAACGTTCAGAGTAAATGTCAATCTACAACCGTG
Organism: Petrolisthes cinctipes; assembly: GCA_033782935.1. Classification (NCBI taxonomy): domain Eukaryota; kingdom Metazoa; phylum Arthropoda; class Malacostraca; order Decapoda; family Porcellanidae; genus Petrolisthes; species Petrolisthes cinctipes. The sequence goes on from JAWQEG010003229.1 coordinate 119,998, forward strand.
AGTTTTTTCCTAGATTGCTGCTCTTGATGCCTAAGTGAATTATCCCATCTAAAGGTTAAAAGTCCCGTCACACAAGGCCGTATTCATGGTTATATCCAAAGAATTTAAATACGAGTGAGTGTATAATGTTTCAGACGTGTGTACTTCTTTCTTTGCAAACCCAGTGGTAGCCTCAAGAATTTTATGAACTTCACAAATCCGATCGCAGCTACTCATCCAATAGGAGCATTTTAGTGTGCCAAGAATCCCAACCCAAGAGACTAGGAATATGTTAATAAGACCCAATGTTGTAGTGTCCAAATGCTAAATGTTAGATGTGAAGATTTTAAGGGGAGAGTTGAGTTCAGTGTTGGTAAATATGAAACAGCTGATTCCTCCAAACTATTCCAGGCAACAGGCCACAATTGTTTTTATTAGTTTGGTCCTGTTTCCTGGCATACTTAGGAGGAACCAAGGCGCTCTAATGTACCAAACGTATACTATCCCCTTAAATGGTTAACACGTTTTAATGCCTCTACACCCCTATCCCAAGACCATTTTCCTTCCCCTGCCTCAGTCTCTGTCCCTACTCCTGCCCCCACACAATAGAACAACACAACACCAACACCACCACAAACAAAACCACAATACACATTCAGCACCACCACCACCACAACCTACAATACCACCACACCAACAACAACAATAACAACACCACAACATCAGCAACACAACATCAACAACAACAACTACAGCAACACAACAACACAAATAACCACCACAACACACTACTATATACAACCTACGACAACAAAGTAATTCTACAGGGACCTAGAGATGCATTGTGTGCTATTCATCTTTCTTCGCCTTCCTTTGTAGAGAGAGAGAGAGAGAGAGAGAGAGAGAGAGAGAGAGAGAGAGAGAGAGAGAGAGAGAGAGAGAGAGAGAGAGAGAGAGAGAGAGAGAGAGAGAAAGAGAGAGAGAGAGAGAGAGACGTAAGGAAAACACACAATGAAAATGAAGGAATGCAATAACAAGGGGTAGGACGAACAACAGGCATAATGAAGCAGATAGACACACAGACAGGTAGAGAGGCAGGATGAAAGATACAGAGCCACAACTGGAAGCAACACACACTATGATAATGAGGAACGGCACGCAAGGGTCACTAACCTTACACTGGAACCACCATTCAAGCAGGGGGGGTAGTAGTGGTGGTGATGGTGGTGGTGGTGGTGGTCAGGGAGGACAGCTTGAGATGATAGTGATGACGGTGATATGGGAGTGATGATGGTGATGATGATAAAGATAGGGATGATGATGACGACTCTGAGAACATTAATGGTAGAGATAATAATGACGATGATAAATAATGATAACAATAATAATGAAGATGATAAATAATTATAACAATAATAATGAAGATGGTGATAATGATGATGCCGACAGTGCTGATGCGGATGATGATGATGATGACGACGAGACCGGTGCAGAGAGAGAGAAAAAAACCATGAATAAAAGATGCTGCATGAGAGACAATGTTAAGAATTGAATTAGAAGGAAGTAAGAATGAAAATGAGCAAGAAGGAATTGGAAAGGGAGTGGAATTATGTCCTTAACTAGTCTTGGCAGGAAGGTGGGGAAAAAGAGGCTGGAGAAGAGGGGAAGGAGGGAGAGAGAAAGGAAAGGGACTGAATGAATGGAGGGAGAAAGGGGATAAGGAGTATGGGAAGACGAAGAGAGAAAGGGTTGAGAGAGGTGATCGAGGAGTGAAAGGGAGGAGAGAAAGGGAGGAGGAGAGAAATGGAGGAAGGAACTGACAGAGGAGATAGAGAGAGAAAGAAAGAATGATGGGGGAGGGGTTGAGGAATGGAGAAAACTAGAGGTAAAAATATTTAATGTTGGAGGCTGTGAAGGTTGAGAGAGATAAATGGGAGGAGATGCAGTGAGAATAGGAGAAAGGAAATAAAAGAGGGAGAATGGAGAGAAAAGAGAAGGGTGTTAAAAGGACATTTGAGAGGAAGGAGATAAAGAGCAGGGGGAATTAGGGAACAGAGAGAAAGAAGAAAGGAAAAGAATGGGATAGAATGAAAGGGTGAGGAGAGAAATAGGAATAGAGTGAAAAGGGGGAAGAGAGGAATAGGAATAGAGTGAAAAGGGGGGAAAAGAGGAATAGGAATAGAGTGAAAAGGGGGAAGAGAAGAGTAGGAATAGAGTGAAAAGGGGGAAGAGAGGAGTAGGGATAGAGTGAAAAGGGGGAAGAGAGGAATAGGAATAGAGTGAAAAGAAGGGATAAGGAGTAGGAGTTAAATGGAAGAGTGGGGATAGAAGGTGAAAAGGAGGAGGTGAAAAGGAGGAGAGGGGATAGAAGGTGAAAAGGAGGATAAGAGATAAGGGTTAGAGGGACGGAGGGAGAATATGGGAAGGGAGGGAGAGAGAATATGGGAAGGGAGGGAGGGAGAATATGGGAAGGGAGGGAGAGAGAATATTTGAAGGGAGGAGTATAGGAGGTGGGTCACAGGAAATGTTATTGAAGGGTATGATGATGGAGTGCAGGAGAGGGGACCACCGCAGAGAGGGACGAGGGGAGAGGATGGGACCAAGGGGAGAGAGAGGGTGAACGAGGGGAAAGGATGGGAGTAATAGGAGAGAGGGTGAACGAGGGGAGAGGATAGGAGTAATGGGAGAGAGGGTGAACGAGGGGAAAGGATGGGAGAGTGGGTGAACGAGAGGAAAGGATAGGAGCAATGGGAGAGAGAGTGAACGAGGGGGAAGGATGGGAGTAATGGGAGAGAGGGTGAACGAGGGGAGAGGATGGGAGTAATGGGAGAGAGGGTGAACGAGGGGAAAGGATGGGAGCAATGGGAGAGTGGGTGAACGAGGGGAAAGGATGGGAGCAATGGGAGAGAGAGTGAACGAGGGGGAACGATGGGAGTAATGGGAGAGAGGGAGAACGAGGGGAAAGGATAGGAGCAAGGGGAGAGAGAGCTAGTGAAAGAGGGGAATGAAAGAATGGAAAGGAAAGTTAACGGAGAAGAGCGAGAATGTATAATGGGAGTGAGAGGAATATGAGAGAGCTAAGGAGGAAAAGTTAAAAAAGAGAGTGAAAGGGAACGGTGGGTTGGTAGACAGAGAAAGGGAAGGACTACGGAAAAAAAAAATGCCAGGGAAAGAAAGAGAGGTGAGAATATAATGTCACACAACTAACTTATATCTACAATTATTATCTGTCAACATCTTTTCATTCACACACTACAATCCTAACCCCCTTCCCTCTGTACCCCTGATATACAACGAAATCATGTACAATTGTCAGCACTTATAACTGGTACAGGAGAAGAGTACTGACAACGAAGACTGTACCAGTTATAAGTGCTGGCAACTGTACATACAAATACACACACGTGCAAACTTACACACACGGAAGCAAGCATAAATATACAAAGACATGCAAGCAACCAAACACACATGCAACCCACACCCTCACACACACACTCACACCCTACCCACACACACACACACACCCTCCACACACACACACACACACGCACACACACACACACTCTCTACAAATACACATCCAAACACACCCTCCACAAATGCCCTACACACACACACACACACACACACACACACACACACACACACACACACACACACACACTCCACAAATATATACCCTACACACACACACACACACACACACCCACACCTTCCACACACACCCACACACACTCTCCACACACACACACACACACACTCATACCCTACACACACACACACACACACACACACACACACACACACACACACACACACGTCAGCTTGCTTGGCTTCATCTCTGGGTACAAAGTTTAGGTTAACAGCAGCAGGCACCGTCAGTCAACTCTTCCTCAGCCTCTCCCTCCATGGACGTTTCATACTCATTCTTCCTCTCTTTCCCTTCCTCTTCCTCATCACTCCCTTCTCTTTCCCTTCCTTATCTTTACAATCTTCATCACTACATTCTCATTTCTTTCTTTATCACTCCCTTCTCTCTCCCTTCCTTATCACTCCCTTTCTTATCACTCCTTTCTCCCTTTCTTATCACTCCCTTCTCTCTCCCTTTCTTATCACTCCTTTCTCGTTCCCTTCTTCATCACTCCTACCCTTCCCTTTCCTTATCACTCCCATTTATTTCCCTTCCTTTTCACTCCCTTCTCATTCCCTAAAACTTTTACTCCCTCATAGCACCCTATTTTTTCTTCCCCATCCACTTTTGCTACCCACGTCACTCCCTCATTTCCCATCTTATCCGACATATTGATATTATCCTTCTAAATTCTCTGCCTCTCTTCCTTTCTCGTGTCATCTCCTTCCTTTCTCCTCCTCTGTTCTTTTCCCCTACCACTCCCTCATCCCTTCCCCCTGTTCACACCACGTTCCTTCTCCCTACATCTCTTATTATTCTCACTTCACGCCCAAATTCCTCTTCCTTTCCTCTCCTCTCCTCCCAACACTTGAGCTTCAATTTATATATGAAAATGCTAATCTAAATAAAGCTGCAAAAGAATTATTCATATTCCATTACGTTTGACACTGGCATTACTCCCTCAGTAGCTCGTTATTTACCGTATCATAATACTCTAATTTTAGCCCTGAAAATTTTAGGCATGGTTTTATTCCAGTTACCAGCTAAAAAGAACATAACCTAATAATAATGATCTCCCCCTGGCCTGTGCCCAGTGCATTTAGGAACTGAGTTGGGATGGGATGGATCACATGAGCTCAGATTTTCCCACACTCTGCCACGAAATACATCCCCTCAGCACAGACTAGTTTGGAGGAATTGGTTTGCTTCCATGCATCAACTTCACTCTTTTGTTGATACAGCAATATTTCTTCATATTAATTATTCATATGATCCGACACTGGATAGAGATTCATACATGTTACTGAGACATAAGTCGTCACCAACTCACACTCACTCACTCACTGACTCTCTCTCTCTTTCACACACACATGCATATACTGGCCTCGAGCAACAGAGAGGGTGATATGAGGGTGAATAACAAACACTACAGCTGTCATGGCACGAGCACTGTAATGTAATAATCAGAATATTCTCCAGAGTGCCTCTTACTGCAGCTAAAGTGAAAGTTGTAACTGTAGATGTGTGTGTGTGTGTGTGTGTGTGTGTGTGTGTGTGTGTGTGTGTGTAAGAGTTTGACCACGGTGTATATCTAGCGCTAAAACGTTAGATAATAATATATGTAAAAACAGATAAGGTGTAGAGATTGATGACGTAAGAGTAGTGGAGCTGAACGTGTATCTCCACTTCACTTTTATCTTACACCTACTCCAGTTACTGATTACCAAGGAAATGCCCGATGGTGTGGTGTGATGATGATAATTTATGAGGTGTGGTTGTGGTAGTGGTATAATTTATGAGGTGTGATTGTGGTAGTGGTATAATTTATGCGGTGTGGTTGTGGTAGTGGTATTGTTGGTGGTGGTGGTCGTGATGGTGGTCGTGGTTATAATATGATTCTAGACGGTGGGAGTGTAGGTGATAGTGATAGTGGTGACTGTGCAGCTGGTGATGTGTGTTGTGGTAATGGTGAGTTAATTCGTAGTTAGTTATAGAGTTGATTGATTGACAGAGGGATGGGATGAATATGACTGAAAGGAAAGTCTCTAAAAATTGCACTGATATGTACGTTTTATGGAGAGATGATGAAGAGAAGTAACGAGAGGAGACGAGAGGAGAGAAAAGAAGAGGAGAGATGACGAATGTAAACGAGACGAAAGAAAAAGAAACGAGAGGATAGGTTTCAATAACTGCGAGTGATGCCAGTGTTTACCTCAGTGCACGTGGGTGTGTATTTATCTTCTGGAATGAGACACTGTGTTTGGAGGCTTGTGTAAGGTGTCTGTTTTTATGGTGGACATCCTTGTTTTGTATGTGTTCTTATGGTTTCTAAATCAAGAGTGTATATACAGAATGTGTTGCGTAGTGTGTGTGTCTGGTTCGTGTGCGTGGTATATGGACTATGTATGTGTGTGTGAGTGGTGTGAGTGTGAGTGTGTGTGTGTGCGTGGTATATGGACTCTGTATGTGTGTGTGTGTGTGTGTGTGTGTGTGTTACGATATAAACTAACGAAAACAATTCAAGAAGAACACTGAAGGATAAAAGAAAGGCCTCGGAAAGATTTGCAAAGGAAAGAAATATATACAATCGCAAATGCAAGCACACGTAGGCTAGGCTACATTCAAACACACACATTGATGTTTATGCACGAGCCAGCTCACGATATCGTTTACACACACAGACAGACACATATCGTAACACACACAGGCAGACACATATCCACATAAACCCTCCACCGGCATCCAATTCCACGGCTGCACTTTAATGTCGAAGTATTTTGAGACTCTGATCTAACTTTTCAAAACGTCATACCAACACAGTGATAGAGTCAGTGTCGTTTATAATAAATTTTTGCTCACTGATTCATGTGCACTCATTCTCAACACACACACACACACACACACACACACACACACACACACAGGGCCACTCTGACATAATATATACAACACATTCAATCCCTCTCCATCAATTTCAAGTTAATAGGGGATCGTTAGGCTAGAATTAATGCATGCTGACAGCTCCGTATTTGTTTACACTCAACTGTGGCAAACTCGATATGCAGCAGGAATCATATTAGGAAATACAAGTAAAGAGAAACCAATGCTCTCCAGGAATGAAACATTTTCTTGAAGAGACTGTAATTCATCACCTCAAAGCACGAAATATGTTGCAGGTGAATGATTGTACAGTTGCTTTCAATTTTCTCTTAGCACTTCTGGGTATTTAAGTATATATTATCTGTACAGTCGGAGGCAAAAGTCCTGTCGCCATATCTGCCAAGTCATGAAGTACAGTATGGAAATATAAGCTTCACAGGCTCATTAATTGAAAAACCAGAGATGATTCTTAAATTTCCTCCCTGGATATTGTAATTCTGTATGTTGGTGAATGTGTTTGTTCGATGATTATCTTTTATGTTATGCTTCAAGAAGCGATTAATTTCTTTTATCCAGCGGAAATGCACCTCTTATTTTTAAAACAAGTTGAATATGTACCGGATTTGTTTAGTTTAGTTTTTGTGCAAATATTTGGATGCACGATCAATCGACTGCCCTTCTGTTTTAGATTATATTTAACAAAAACAGCAAGAAATTATAATTATATGCTTAGGCCTAAAGAAGAGAGTCCTGTATATGAAAATAAATGGCAAGACCAACCGCAGATCAGGAAGTAATTTGTCTCACTCCTTCAGTAGTATTTTGAAACCTACTGAATATATTTATGAATCACCTCATGCCCGCAGTAGTGATTTTAAGAAATCCATGAATAAGTAAACATACAGCCTAGGTCAAGGATACCAGAGCAGTTGAGGGATTACTGAACACAACTCTGTATGCACACACACACACACTTGCAGGAATACACAATAGCACACTCATGGACAAAGGCAGTCAGGCAGGCAATACACACATACATACAGGCATAGCCTAAGCAGGCAGGCAACACACACACACACACACACACACACACACACACACACACACACACACACACACACCGTTTAATATTATTATTATTTTTATTTTATTTTATGCACATAGCCTACACAGAGGCACGATCAACTAAAATAAATGTTGGGGTGAGCGGGCGGTCTGGCCTAGTGGTGGGAGTGAGTCGCCAGTTTCAGGAAATGCCAACACAACAGAGCGACCGGAGTTTCCTGCCTCAATTTCCTGCCCAGGTTATGCTAATGCCGACCCCTCCAGCACCGCCCTCCCCTCAGACAACTCTTAAGTCTCCTCGTGCCAGTTCTGACCCCCATTTGCCCCCACGATCTACATACACGTTCGCCCGGTTGTACTTGCCACCATCCCGACCCCCTCCGTCTCTTGTGATCTCTTTCCTCCCACCCGAGTTCACCTTTTGGTTTCCTCGTGTTCTTCCCTGTCTTTCCTAGGCTATTGCATCCTCCCGCGAAGCATTTCTGTCTCATTTAGGACTCCTTTAATTTCTTAGACTCCTGTAGACCCTCCTAGTTTCATTCTGATATTTCTAGGATCTTGTAAGCCTATCTAATCTGCTACTTTTTCCTGCTTTCTAGTTCTCCTCTCAGAGTCTATTTTGCCTTTCGCATTTTCCCCCATCTTTAATTTCTCTCTGCAACTTTTTTCTTCCCTTCTCTATTTTGTCTCGATCATGCCTCTTTTTCTCTGTTCTCATTCCTTCCTTATCATCTCCTTATAAACATACCATACCATCTATCCGTACCCGTCTCTCCCATCTACTTCCTTTTCCCATTTTATTGTTCCTCCCGTTTCTATCTTCATTTTTATCAAACTGTATTTCATTGTATTGAAATTTATAAACCAACACCAGACAGGATTCTAAGAAGCAGAGAATGCATTGCCTCTTTGTATTCTTGCCAATAGTCGCAATCATAAGCTCGATCCTTTCTCCTTCCCTTTCCACCCTCTCTCCTCTATCTTTCTTCGCCCTCTCTCATCCTCCTTCCTCCTCTCCATTTCCTCCCCTCCCCTCCACTTCCTTTTTCTTTTGCATCTTCTTTTAATTATTTCTCAACTTTCTTAGAGTTTTATTTCTCCCTCCACCTGATGCTCATCAGGAACTCAGAACTTTTTATACCGTGTTTGTTTAGAGTCAGAAAAACCTCATCCTACTCAGTCCCTCTGCAGTTCATACTTTGCTGTGTAAATGCAACCGTATGCTCCGAGCGGATTAATATGCCTCTACCTTATAAATTATTGTAATAAATATTGAGTGATGCAAAAAGAGGTTACTTTGCCAGCCACGGTATATCCACTTTCGTCCCTCTTTCTCCCGTCACTTTTCCTCACTTTCTCCATTTCCACCCATCTCATCCTCACGTAACTTTCTTCTTTCCCCTTCTCCCTCTCCACCTTTCACTTTCTCATATAACTTTTATTTCTTTCATTTCTCGCTCTCCACCCACCTCGATTCTCAGTCACCGTCCTTCACATTCCCTATCTTTACTCACCTCGTCCCCGCCTCTTCTAAATCCCTCTCCTCCTCTTTACACTCGTACATTTGATACTGACCAAAATTTATCGAGAGAGGGAATTCTGGTGTGTGTGTGTGGGGGGGGGGAGGGGGAGGAATGGAAGGGGAGTTGGTAAGGGAGGGTCAAGGATTATGTGGGAAGGAGAAGGGTGTTGAGGGAAAGGGAGGGTTGATGAGGGAAGAAGAAGAAGCAATACAAAGGAATACAGAGGAAGCACAGGTAGCGTTTTACGAGATTACCTGACTACCTACAACTAAACTAAATTACTAGGTGAAGGAATACAGATAAAGAGCAGGAAGGATGAAGAGGGGAGGGGTAGGAGAAAGGGAAAGAAGAGAAGTGTACAGTAGTAAAGGGCGAGGGAAGAAGAGGGAATGTTATGGGAAGGGGAACTGTAAATACGGAAGAGGGGATTGAGGAAAGGGAAGGGGCAACATAGGAGAAATAAAGAGGTGGTAAGGATAAAAGGAAGATGGTGAGGGGAGGGAAAGAAATTGGTGGTAAAAGAGATGGGTGGGAAGAAAATGGGAGGAGTGATGAGGGGAATGGAGGGGTGAGGAGAGAAGAGGAGGGGTAGGGAGGGAAGAGGAGGGGTGAGGAGAGAAGAGGAAGGGTGAGGAGGAAAGGGAAGGGATGAGGAGGAAAGGGAGGGATGAGAAGAGAAGAGGAGGGGTAGGGAGGGAAGAGGAGGGGTGAGGAGGGAAAAGGAGGGCTGAGGAGAGAACAGGAGGGGTAGGGAGGGAAGAGGAGGCGTATAGAGAGGGAAGAGGAAGGGTGAGGAGGGAAGGGAAGGGGTTGGGAGGGAAGAGGAGGCGTATAGAGAGGGAAGAGGAAGGGTGATGAGGGAAGGGAAGGGGTGGGGGTTGGGATGATGGGGTAAAGAGGCAGGAATGGTGTATCAACAATAGGTATTAACACAACATTTGATAGACAACGGTAAGAGCAGCAAAATTGACCTTAAACACACACACACACACACACGCTCACAAAGTCACATGTACTCACAGAAATGAACAAGCATGGAATATAGCACACACACACACACACACACACACACACACACACACACACACACACACACACACACACACACACACACACACACACACACACACACACACACACACACACACACACACACACACACACACACACACACACACACATTATACAAGAAAAACAACGATGGTAGCTGCCCCCGTCTTGGGTGTAATAATGCGTGGGTTCACCGCACAGAGCAGACAGCAACACACAAGCAAAAACACATTTGACTCTCATTCTCTTGCCGGCAAAGTTTGTAAACACGCCCTCTTGACGGGAAGGCATTGAGGGGGTAGGCTAATCTCTTGAGGTGAATTCCGAAGTTTTCTGGTTCCTCCAAACGAGAGTATAGAACGAATCTCATACTCGTTTACTAAATATGTCTGTTTCAAGGTTTATTTTGGAGGAGAAACTTGGTATGCAATTCCATCAAAGGAGATTATTTCTTATGAATATTCTCGGCAATGAGGAGACATTTGTGACTCTAATAAGCTCTGCAAAATAGAGAAGCTAATGTGGGATAATTTGATTGTATCACATCTTGGTTAAGGGACTTCAGGAGAAAACAGGGTCTTTCAGATCGCTTAAAACACTTGAGATACTTGAAGCGTAAACGTGAAAAACAAAATACCATATGTAATTATTACTGGTTCCCAATGTAGTATATAGTTTAATGTGTTACTGTATGTGTGTTTGCAATGATAAAGAATGAAGGAAAGAGAAGAGAGAGGAGAGAAAGGGAAGAATAGCTGAAGAAGGAGCTAGATAGGAGAGAAGAAGTGTGATGAAAGACAGATAAAAAGTAATGGGGCAGAAAGTAAAAGAAAAGTAGGGAAAAGGAGAGAAAAGGAGAAAGGGTGAGGGCGAAGAAAGGGGAAGGAGATCATAGGGAGGTGGAGTGGGAGGAAGAGAGAAGGAGAGAATAATGATGTTGAGCAGGAGAGAAATAAAGTGGAACGAGGAGGAAAGGGAGGGTAAAGGAGAGAAGGTGTAAACAGAAACCAGAATCAAAGGCCACCAAAGGAAAGGGGACACACACACACACACACACACACACACACACACACACACACACACACACACACACACACACACACACACACACACACACACACACACACACACACACACACACACACACACACGAGAGAGAGAGAGAGAGAGAGAGAGAGAGAGAGAGAGAGAGAGAGAGAGAGAGAGAGAGAGAGACACATACATATACTTATAGACAGACAGACACACAAGAGAGAGAGAGAGAGAGAGAGAGAGAGAGAGAGAGAGAGAGAGAGAGAGAGAGATACATATAGGCAGGCAGACAGACAGACATCTATCCTCCCCGAAATGAGTCCCCTAATTAATGTACTGTAATCATTTGGGAAGGGGAACCAGTCGAGTTTGAAATGGAGGAACAATAATACCTCCAAATTATGTTAGGAATCAAACAAACTCAGTATACGAGAAAAGAGGATCTGTTTGCATATGTACGTACGTATATAAAATTTGAAGGAATAATGAGTCTTTCAATTTACTGACATCAGGATTTTTTTTTTTTTTTTTTTTTTTTGACATATAATATTATAGGTATGCAGAAGGACATTTAGGGAAGCAAGCAGAAAGACATTTAGGGAAGCAAGCAGAAAGATATTTAGGGAAGCAAGTAGATAAATATTTAGGGAAGCAAGTAGATAGATATTTAGGGAAGCAAGCTGACAAACATGTATGGAAGCAAACAGAAAGATATTTAGGGAAGCAAGTAGAAAGATAATAAGGGAAGCAAGCAGAAAAATATTTAGGGAGGCAGGCTGACAAACATGTAGGAAAGCAAAGGAGACAAACAGATAAGCTAACACGTAGTATGTCTGACCGACTTATTGGATGGAAGGAAAGGAACAAACAAATGAGGAAAGGAATCGGATGGATGGACATGAGCGGCTGAACAGACAGACAGACAGACAGACAGACAGACAGACAAACAGACAGATTGGCAGACAGATGGATGAACAAATAGACGGATACACTGACAGGCAGACAGACATATATACCTACATACATACATATATACATACAGTCAGTCAGACAAATTGACAGAATGACAGACAGACAGACATACATACATACATAGAGAGAGAGAGAGAGAGAGAGAGAGAGAGAGAGAGAGAGAGAGAGAGAGAGAGAGAGAGAGAGTAATGGAGGGAAAGGAAGTGACTCATTCTCTGGTACTTTTGCCGTCTGCCCCACTCACCCCTCTCATCTGTGGGGAGAGAGAGAGAGAGAGAGAGAGAGAGAGAGAGAGAGAGAGAGAGAGAGAGAGAGAGAGAGAGAGAGAGAGAGAGAGAGAGAGAGAGAGAGAGAGAGAGAGAGGGGGGGGGGGAAGAAATGGGAGAGTAAGAATGGAAAGGAAAGAAAATATATGAAAGAAAATATGCGAAAAAGGGGAAAAGACTACAGACTGAAGGAGGAGGAAGGAAAGAAAGAAAGCTTAGAAGATGAAGAATGAATAATCTGGTAAGAGTAAGAGATAAGGAGGAGAGAAGGGGGCGTGGAGAAATAGCAGTGTGAGAGAGGAGAAGAGAGAGAGGATGTGGCAAGCCGGGAGAAAGAAAGGAAGGAAAGGAGAAAGGAAATTAAAGGAAGGAAAGGAAAGGAAAGGAAAGAAAAAGAAGAAGGGCGCAGGGAAAAAATGCAAACAAGAGACGAGATTTATGAGAGATAGGTTAAGGGCCCCTGTGTTGTAGTCAGAAAATTGGAGGTAAGCGAGTCTTTCAAATATTGCCAACGAAACACCACCTATATGGAAGGAGCGTGTTTCGTGGCATAGTCAGGAGGAATCAGCAGAAGCCTCCAATTTATTATCCTTCACGATCACATGGTCCTTAAAGTAATAGAATAGTGTTGTTGGCATAATAAGAGGAAACGAGCATAACAGGGAAGGGTAGATGAGACTGAAAGGGTTGTTGGGATAGCACGGAATGGAAGGGATAGGCTATGTTGCAGGGATACACTGTAGGAAGGGACGGAAGGAAGGAGATGGAATGCGATGTGGAATGGAGGTGAGGGGAAGAGAAATGGAAAGAGTGATCGTGAATATAGTGGGAGGGAAGACAAGGAGAGAAGAATAAGAAATAATATAGGTACCGGTAAGGGAAGGAACTAGGAAAGGAAGTGCAAGGAAGGGGTTGGAAAGGAAGGAAATGGAAGAGAAGGAAAGGAAAGGAAGGGAAGAGAAAAGTAAGGAAGGGAAGGGGAGGGAAAAGGAAGGGGAGGGGAGGGAAGGGAAGGTAATGGAAGTCTGAGCGAGAAAGTGAAGTGGTGTGTCATGAAAGCCTTCGTGATGATTGGATATGGAAACGGAGAAGGAGAAGGAAGAGGAGAAGAAATGAGAGAAAAAGTATAGTTGGAAGGTGGGGGGGAGAAAGAGGTGGAGATATGGGAGACGGAAGAGGAGGAGGAGGAATAGGAGGATTAGAAGCTGGAAGAGGACGAGGATGAGATACAGGAAATATGCAAAAAGAAGGAAACGAAATAGGATGAAAAAGAAGAACGAAGGAAGCTGAAGAATATTGACGATTAAAAAGAAGATGGATTGGGAAAGATGATTAAATAGATGATAATGTGGTATTGTTATGAATGAAATGACAAATAGAAGAGATGATGTAATGGAAGTAAGTAAGGAATGAGAGAGACAAACGTTGCAAGGATGGAAGACGGAAATAGAGAACTAGAAAATAAATAAATCTGAGGCAAGGTAAATAAAAGAGTAGGAAGGTCAGACAGGGAGTAGGCCAAGCAGGGAAAGCAGGGAGGTAGCAGAGAAGGGAGGTTAGAAGGAGAGGAAGGTAGAAAATCATGCATGGATAGAAGGGAACGACAGTGTAGGTAGTGAAGAGGCAGGGGAGGCAAAGAAATTGGTAGCAAAGATAGGAAGGCAGGGAAGAAGGGAGGGACAGGAAATGTAGGGACAGGCAGGGGGAAGCAGGGACAGAAAAGGGAGGAAGGAATAGACAGTGGTATAGTGTTACACTGATACTCGCTTCTCTTCCACAATATTAACATTAAAGCATAATGAGATAAAGATGAAAGACAGAGAGAGTGTAATAATAGGAAGAGAGAAAGAGGAAGAACAGAGGCATATAGAAAAAGAGGAGAGAGTATGGTAGAAAAAGGACATCAGAAAATGAGCAGAAATCAAGGCAGGAGTACAGTGAGTGGAAACGAGAAAAATACATAAAGAAAATTACTATTTGTGGATGAATTGCTTGCAACTGATTCCTCCAACGCATGTAACAAAGCAAACCTCTTCAGTATATGTGCTAAATAATAGAGGAGGGGATGATAGGAGGAGAGAGGGAAGGATGGAAAAGAGGATTACAATTTTGGTAAATACAGTTTGTGCTTTGGAAAACAGAACCTTCCTGTCGCCTACACTAAGTGCTAAAACTACTTGCAAATTCTCATAGGCCTGCAATGGAAAAGTGTGTGTGTGTGTGTGATTTAATGCGTGACAGTATTGATGTTTATGTGTGTGCGTATAATGTCCGTGTATGTGTAATGTGCCTGTGGGTGTAGCCTATGTGAATGTGTAATGGAACTGTACAACGTGTTGACTGCAGGCAATGTCCTGTATAATTATGCTAAGCGTGCAATTATCCTCCAGGTGAGAGCGCGTCAGGTTGCAAATGTGTGCCTGCCATTGCATACACAGTACAGGCCGCTGCAGAAATTCCCACCCCAGCAATAATTTGTTTCCAGATCCAAAATTATAATGCAGTAATTGATGGAAAGAAGGGATGCACACATTAAAGGGTTCGTGTTGAAGTTGATGGCTATTTAAAGGATATATGCTGATTCCTTCCTTCTCTCATGGTGTAAAGATATAGAGGCTCTTCTGTGACGCAGGTGAAATTAATCATAGCTTTAAAT
The DNA here is from genome assembly GCA_033782935.1 of Petrolisthes cinctipes. Lineage (NCBI taxonomy): Eukaryota > Metazoa > Arthropoda > Malacostraca > Decapoda > Porcellanidae > Petrolisthes > Petrolisthes cinctipes. The sequence continues at coordinate 135,052 of JAWQEG010003229.1, forward strand.
TAGTCAACAAAATTTTAGGCCTCTTTATTTTATATTCATATGAGAAACACAATCATTATACACCGAACATTACTCGATGCACATATAATATTTCCAGGGTCAGTATTAGTTAAGGACCCTGTGATCGTGTATGAGAATTGGAGGCTTCTGATTCCTCCTGACTATGCTACGAAACAAGCTCCTTCCATATAGATAGTGTTCTTGGCAATATCTGAAGGACTCGTGTAAGCTATCTCAAATTTTCCGACTAGGCTACATCACAGGGTCCATTAAGGTATAAATGTTGAGGCAGCAAGGTTTATGTTGCCTATACGAGTAGGATATATACTAGAACTGCTGCCAACATTTCTGACCAATCCATTCAGCTCTGAAAAGTATGAGATATTAAAACTGGGCAGGTGTATTAAGCTATACTTAGCTGAATATGAATGAAATCATACAGTTAATCCTCTTAAACTTACCAACATCTTTATACGATGTGTGTGTGTGTGTGTGTGTGTGTGTGTCCAATTTCATGTGTACGTGTATAAAGCTGACTGAAGCAAGAGCAGCTAAGGGAAGTCTGTGTAGGAATACAATAAAACTGGACAAATATGTTAAGAGGATGTAAAGAGTGTACTTATCAGAGAGACAAGGGAATCCCGTCGTACCCTCCGTGGTAACATGAGAGGACTCCAACCCTATTCACACACACAAGTACCCACAGCGTCTCAAATAAATCGAGTCGACTCATTTTACATTTTCTGGACGTACAGTACAAAGGGTCAAGAACACAATGTCTAATCACGAGTTACTTTCACCAACAGAAACACCAATCCATCATCATTTGAGAAACAGAGACTGCTTTGTTTGCGTTTCAAGGTTAGATTATATGTATAAATATATATGACAACTCTCACAGTCTACAGCGACATACAAAACATTTTGATTAATATAACAAGTGCCATGGTTTGTCTTGAAATAACGTCACCAATTCTTTAAAAAAAAAATTCTTTCCCTAACTTGGCACGGGAGTCTAGAGTAATAAACGAGTAAATAAAATCTGCGTCTAAGGTTCTTCTTGGGTACCCGCTGTTTATGCCCTCAAAGCGGGTCAGTCGGCTGGTCCTCCTAAATATATTTCAGTTTATAAGAACAATGGATATCCTGTGGCTTCACGACAACAGGTTTGAACTCCAAGGTATGATGAAGGAACCTGTGTTGTCAGCTAACTGGAGACTCAATAATTCCTCCAAACCATGCCACGAAACTGATGACCTCTGATGATATCTGAAGCAGCCTTCTTTTGGTGCACATCTGAGAGGAATCGGTAGCCTTCACTTATCAACCAAGGTCACAGGCCCCTTAGATATTGCATTGCGAGAGTCCTCCCTCCATTCCCACACACCCCTAGTCAACCAACTCTCGTGGGAAATATGGGAGGGTGAGACGGGAAGGACGGTCGCCAGTGTGCCTGTATGACTAAAGGAGAGTCGTGTGTGTGTGTGTGTGAAGGAATAGATGCTGTCGTCTGTGTGTGTGTGTGTGTGTGTGAGAGAGACGGACGGACCACTGACGACGGGGCCACACCACACCACACCACAATAGTTCTTGGGTCCACTGCCATAAAATAACCCAAGTATTTTCGCTACTCGTAAAACTCTTCGTTGTTAAGGCAGGAATTTCTGATGTTGGGGAAGCGTGAAAAAGTTGACACCAATAGACCAGACATTAAGGTTATACTATGCTAACCATGATTTATATATTTATTTATATTCAAGAGAACATTTTGTTATTGTGAAAATATGGTATGTTGCTTCTAGGACACATTACCTGATGGAAAATTTTCATGAGAATACTACAGTTTTTTATGATAATTGATCATGGGGTATTATATTTCTTATAAATAATACTTAATGATATCATGTATAATTACGAATAATATTTTTTTTAAGTGTCATTGGTACTGGGGAAATGAAAGGCCCCGATTCCTCCAAAATATTACAATAACAGACCACCTCAGTGCATTGTATGAGTAGGGATCTGTTTTGTCTTATAATTTGGTAATTTGGTGGGTCGATAGCCTTACAGTTCGTCCGCAACAGATGACGTCCTTAAAGAGACACTAATCGCTGATCAGTTTCATCACTGGCTGAGAGCAGCAGTGGAGAACACTTACACTCTCAGCCAGTCAGGGTGAGTGAGTGTGAAAATTACACTCACTTTTTCCCAACATCTAATTTGCTCTTTAATGGGCGTTTTTAGGGTCACTAGATAAATATTATTCTATGGACTAGAGTAATAAGAAGGTGATATATAATTTTACTTATCCTTTTTACAGCTTCGATAGAGTCCCCACCTGTGAATTATTATAAGAAGAGGTTCAAAATCATGTCCAGTTTTGTATGAAATGCCCAAATATACTGCGTTGGAAGCAGCATAATTCATGTTAAGGGAGAAAGATGTGTGACGGTAAAGTGTTTCAAAATTGATCAGTTGTGTACATGAAAGCCTGAGAATACCATTATTTCTTGCGTTAATAAGGAGTTGTCAGAGAAGGGGCAAGACTGAGTAGATTGGCGAGTGTTGAATGCTCTCCTGAGTCAAGGAAACTCACAGTGAGAGAGTTCAGAAAGACAATGTCAGGCACAATAGCCATACAGTAATCATCTTCACGAACCCTATCAGTTAAACAACAGAGGAAAGATGAAGTAAACACCTCCCCACTCCACATCAAATAAACACCTCCTCTCTCCACATCCCCCTCGTTACTGGTGGAGCAGAGTTTACATAGCAGAGGAATGTCCCGAGGTATCTGGTTACTCAAGGGTTATGGTGGTGTCATGCTCTTCACACCAACCAGCCTGAGTCAGCAAGAACCCGTGTGAGTCAGAGAGAGTCGCCACTGTGGGTCACGGCGAGGGTGGTGTGTTCACGAGTGCGCGTGGGAATGCAACGGCGTATAGTACACACGATGTGGGAATGACGATGATGGTACAGTGTCACAAAACGAGTATAGGAGACCATCTGTTGTAGGCAAATTGAGGGGTTAATGATTCCTCCTATATATTAAAAGACAAGTACCTCAGTAAATGTGGGAACTCTTTCCTGGTGATGTGTGGAGGGATGAATAGCCTTCTCTTTCACCTCCCCCCCAACACATCATTTCCTTATATAAGCATACCGGTAGTTCTGGCAAGAAGCGAGCCGGACTAGGTGGCACCCTCCATCTCCGTGCCAACACCAAAGCCGCCACATGCCCCGGAATTACGCAATGTGCTGTAGGCTGCCGTCGTGTGCCATCATTCAGAGAGAGAGAGAGAGAGAGAGAGAGAGAGAGAGAGAGAGAGAGAGAGAGAGAGAGAGAGAGAGACGCAGAGTATCCTATTTGTACGAGGCTTTATTGTGTTACCTATTTACTAACATAATACCATATACCAGACAGCCTCGGGTGTTTGTTAGTACAGTTTGAAGTCAACATAATCGTGATAGGAGAGGCAAAAACATCTTAATATTTTTCATCATCATCACCACCAAAACTCCATTTCTCTTTTTCTACGATGTTGGGGCTTCAGGGGCAGGAAATGAAGAACAATAACAAAAAGATTGTTTGGGAGACAGAATACCCAGTGAAATGAACCGCAATCACTTCCACGAAATATATATACTGTACCCATCCTAACCTACACTTACCACGTCAGTCGCACTCAAACTGGGTTGTGTGTAATAATAAGGCAAGGCAGGGCAGGGTAGGATAGGAAGGGACGTGGCAGGGTAGGATGAGGCGAGGCAGGGAATGATAGGATGGGGCATGGAAGGAAGGGGTTTGGTAGGGTAGAATAAGGGAAGGTAGGGAAGGATAAGACGAAGGAATTGAAAGAATGATAGGATGGGGCATGAAGGATGGGGTGTGATAGGATAGGATTAGGTATGGCAGGGAAGGAGAGGATGGGGCATGGAAGGAAGGGGTTTGGTAAGGTAGGATGGTGTAAGGAAATGAGAGGGCTGGGTTACCTGGCTGCATCCCCTTCCAATGTACACAAACACACACCGTAAACCCAACAGAGACCACGCCCTGCCTCTTGGTCAACTGGTTTACGTCACACAAGCTATTAATACCACTCCAACACTACACCAACACCACACCACACCACTCTATACCACACCACCACTACACCAACACCAGACTACCACTACATCTACACCACACCACCAATACACCAACACCACACCACCCTACACTATATCTATCTCAGCATTACACCATACTTCATCACGGTACAACATATTTCATCACTGTACACCATACCTCATCGCGGTTCACCATACCACGATGTTCATTAGACCAAACCATTTCACAGTACATCACACAACACTACGCATTACACCACACCACACCACACCACTAAGCACTACACCAAATCAAACATTATTAAATCACACAACACCCCAACACCATACATGTCATTACATTAACATTTATTACATCACAACAAAATACTGCACCCCATCACACTACTTCATTTTGCACCACACCACACCATAATTCACTACATTGCATCATACCATACCACACCATGCAATACCACTTCAGTACACTACTTCACATGACATCACACCACAATAATTATCATCTCATTTATATAGCCTACTAATTATATCATATATATTCTCTGTTGGCCGCCTTCTTTGTCAGCTGAAATAAAATATGGGGAAACAGGAGAGAGAACGAAGAGGGTTTGTTATGGTGAGAAAAGGCATTAATGTTGTACCTAAGAAGAGTAACAATAATATGAGTGGATTCTAATGTAAAGAGAAGAAGAATACGGCAATAATATTGGAGAGAGAGAGAGAGAGAGAGAGGGGGGAGAGTAAGTAGCCAAGGAGAATAATGGGACGGGAAGCCAGTGATTCGCTTGTGGTGGTGAGAGGAGAGCATCGAGGTCACACATAGAGAATGACGAGGAGGGAACACAGAAGTAGGATAATGTGAGAGAAAAAAAAATGAAGGGAAAGATTATAAAACAAGGTGAACAAAAGCAAATAATTAAAATGAAATTTCAAGATGGAATAATATATTGCGTGGTGATGGTCACAGAAATATTTAAAGCTATTGTACTAAAAGACAAAAGAAAATCACATTTGGCGTCATTTTCGAACAGTTTATCTTTTCCAAGCCTTCGTTGTGTAAAACATTCTCAAGAGGAAGTTATATTTTTCAGGTTTTGTACGATTCTCGTTAACACTTATGTTTTGGGAACACAAATCTTGTTTATTGTGATTTTGTTATTCATACTGTTGTTTTATAATTATGTATATAAACTGTATAGCCTACACAATGTACTGTGCTCCGTCGTCTATTGAGTCGTGACGTGTAGGTGTGTGTGTGACCTAGGTCACGGTCAAAGGCATCATGAATCATATGTCAAATGTCGGAACATGTAATAATAATAATAATAATAATAATAATAATAATAATAATAGTGTGAGAATCGAGTGTTAATTTTGTTCGGATTATAAGTAACGACCCAATTAAGTTGTGTATTCATCATTATGGAAAAAATTGCATGATGCTAAATGAATTTCAGCAAGTGTAAGAGTGTATACTGTATTGATCTGCTTGAGTGTGTGAGTGGCAGCAGTTGCCAACAGTTATTAAGAAGGAAGAGAAGGTACACGTTTGATAATATGTTGATTCTGGACTTTACTGGAGAGATCGGCAGAGTGACCTACTGCACTTTACCGTTGCTAATCTTCTAATCCAAAGTACTTATTAAATTCTATCTCTTATACAGAGATTCATTCAGGGTTATGACTTGCGTCAGAAGGAAAATATATGACGTCATTAGCTGGTGACCCAAACAGTTAGGTATGTTCACTTCTCTTACATCACTAAACACAGTTGCTATGTCTGCAATACTTCCCTGTTATGGCCTGAGTTGGTTTACACACGTCACTTTATTAGCAACAGGCTCGGGGTGTGAAGAGGCATATTAGGCTATAGTATAACAGAGCCTAATGCAGTGTACCAGAACTAGAGGTAAAAGTATTGTTACATAGCCTACTTTATTTTCCTAGTAAAAATTTAATAGAGGCTCTAATCGATAAATGTTTATTATATTGGATACATACGAGTTTGAATATGTTTGTATGTATGGACGAGTAATAGTAAACAATCTGTAAGTATGCGTGATAATAAATTTGTACAACTAATAGTGTACAAATTTATGTTATCTGTTAGAGTATGTAGATTTTGGGACTGTTTATGTAAGTGGGATTTATATCCGTCAGTGCCATTAAAACTAACTATTCAGTGTGTTGTATATAAGGGTATGTTCGAGCGACCAGAAGACAGGGGAGGGGAAGGGATGCAGTTTCCTGTGAGTCTCTTTATCATATGAATATTTGTGTTTTTATACAGTACCCATAGAGATATATGCTCATGCAGTTAGAACTTCAAACATAAGGCGCAGAAATGACATAGGCTATGTAGACCTTGTTGTTTGTATACATAATTATAATTTGCTTCAACAGCTGTCTTATAACGAACAACGGTACTCTTCATTCCGGTTTCCAAAAATGAACAAAAGGATATTATATATATAAAAGAAAAAACTACGATATGAGACTTTTCAACATAAATACTATTAATAGAGGATGGTAGTTGTGGTGGTATGTGTAAGCCTGGGAGACTAGAGGGAGGGAGTGGAGAGGGGACGTAGTTTCCTGTGTGTCCATCCCCCTATCATAAACATCCTGGCAAGGGACCCCACGTGTACCCAACCTGCACCCTCTACACCAGACGTAAACATTCCATAAGTCACCCGTCTAGTCTATACCAGTATCAATATGCACCGGTTATGGTCACTTGCAGTTATTCTTATTCCTACAACTTTATGTCACATTTACTTTCTTCACGTCTCACCTAGCCTACTCTGGCAACCAACTGTCAACCCCCTCACTTTGTCTCTCTCTCTCTCTCTCTCTCACTCACTCACTCCACCACCTGCCAATCTCACTTACACTCAACCACATCTTCCTCCAACTCTCCCACTCACTTTCACTCACCACCTGCCCCATTCACCCTCACCACCACCACCACCACCTATGCCACCCACTTTCACTCACCACCAGTCTTGCACTCACAACATCACCACAATGACTCTCACCACCACTCACTCTCACGTACCACTTTCTCACACTTACCGGTACCTCAGCTCTTACCAATGCCAGTGACTCACCATTTTCTCACTGAATCGCACCAGCCACAACCTGAACACTTACACAAATGTCTTATTAGTCACCGTCGCCATTGTCATATTCACACTGAGGGAAGATACACAGTCGCATGTTAGGATATTGGTTATTGGCTGAACGAAATATTTTGGATACTGACTCGACTAGGATAGTATTTAAACTTGATGCCTTTTTAATGTTATACTTATAGGTACTGCGGTAGACATTTATCACTGAAGGTTTATTGATATTTTGATATTTGTGAGCGGTGTGTGGGTATTTTTCTTTACATGCATCAAGGTGTAGGTGAAATCTGAAATGTGTGTCTAATTGTGGAGTTTGAAAATTATGAGTTTCAAATTAACACCAGCTTCTGTGAGATTGGACAAGGGATGACGATAGTGATGAGTATAGTGTAGTTCAGGATCTGGGCATTCACGCTGATGTAGACAGACAGGCTCTTGCTGACTGACTGCCACCTCCCTGCTGACTCCCTGCTGACTCCACTCTCTGTTAGAAGGTAAACAAGACTTAGGGTCCGGAGGAAGATTAAACAGAGATGCAGGAAGAATGGAGTAGAGAGAAGTGATGAAGATGATGACTTTAGATGAATATAATGATTACGGCGGTGACTATATCAATGACAATTATGAGAAAGATAAAATAAAAAAAAAAGGAATAGAAAAAGAAGAGAACGAAAAAAAAAGACAAGAAAAACGAAGAGTAGGACAAGAAGGATACACCAGGGTTAGTTATTCTTAAGACCGTATCCTGTTCCAAACAATACTTTTCCTATTATTTCTTTCTCCTGTTGCCAGCCAGCCTTGTTCGATGAGTGATTGTTTTTCCCAACTATAAAAAAAGACTCTTGTAAATAATTATTATCCAGTCGGCCATGCAGTCTGTCTCGAATGTACATATACAAAATTAATTCTCATTCCGGCTCATTTACTTTTTGTTCTCTCTCTCTCTCTCTCTCTCTCTCTCTCTCTCTCTCTCTCTCTCTCTCTCCCCCTTACTTGCTCTCTCTCCTTTATCTCTGCCTTTAACCGTTTTGCCTCCTTTCCCCTCCCACCCCCCTCCTTCTTTGACCTTTCCCTCCTCACCCACCACCCTGTTTTCCCCCACTTCCTGTCTGGGATCTCCACACCCCTCCTATAACTCTCTTACTTCCCAACGCTTTCCTATACTTCTCTCAATAGCTCTCTGTTCTCACCAACCTTCTCCCCTCTCATGTCTGTAATCTTCATCCTATTTCATATTCTTTTTCTCCTCTTATTATTTCCTATTCTTTTTCTCCTTATTATTTCATATTCTTTTTCTCCTCTTATTATTTCCTTCTCTTCTTTCTCATCTCAGTTCTCTATAACCCATTTCCCTTCTTCCCTCTCATGTCTGTAATTTTCATCCTATTTCATATTCTTTTTCTCCTCCTCTTCTTATTTCCTTCTCTTCTATCTCATTTCAGTTCTCTATACGATAACTCTCTTCCCTTCTCCCCTGCATTTCTATTCCACTCTATTCTTTGCTTGTCTCTATGTATAACTCTCGTCTCCTCTTTCCTCTACACTCCTCTCTATAATTCTTTTACATTCCAGCTCTTCTCTATTTCCCTCTAGTTTATTCCCTGTATCTCTCTATTCTTCTCTATTTTTCTCACAAATTCTTCTTCACTCCTACTATGCTTCTCCCTACACTCGGTTCCCTCTCGTTTTATTGCCTCTTCTCGTGTTTCCCCTCACTTTCCCCTTTCCCTCCCTCCCTCCTCTCCTCCCAATGCACCACCTCCTCCCCACCACCACCGTAGGCTAACCGCTATTGTCGGTCTACTGGTAATGCTCTATTCAAAGGGGCCATGTGGTGTGGGCGAAAGAAATGAAGGGTTAATGATTCTTCCAAAATATTCTACAAAACAGATTCTCTAAGTGGACGATAAGGTACCATTCTGTTTTGTTTCCTCGTATAGTTTGGTGGAATCGTGAGCCTTCCAAAGAGTCCACAACACGTGACTCCCTTTAATATACAGACTGAGCACTGTGGTAACCCGTTAGGTGGTGGCCTTCGTGAGCCAGGTGGTATGCTGAGGTAGGGGAGGGAGGCCAGGGGAGGTAGGGAAGGGAGGCCAAGTGAGGTAGGGGAAAAAAGAAAGGTGAGACAGGGGTGAAAAGGGTAGGAGAAAGGGTTTAGGTAAGAGAGGAGTTAGGTGACGTAGAGAAGATAGTGTAGGAGAGAAGGGTTAGGTGAGGTAAGGGAGTGAGGCCAGGTGAGGTAATCAAGTGAAGCCAGGTGGTCGTAGCCAATCCACGCCTCATCTCGCCATTCGGAGGGAAGAAAGGAAGGAAGGAAAGGGAAAGGTCGTGGTGTAAACATGGCTAGTGAAAGAATTGAACGAGAATGGGAAGCCATATAATTACACTGTACAACAAAACAGGGAAACAGAGACGGAAGGATACAAATGAATGAAGGAGAATGGGAAGCGATATAGGTTGAAGAAGGGGGAAACTGAGACGGAAGGGATAATGCGATGGGGGAAGTGATTGAGTGAGAGAAATTGGGAAGCACTGCAGGGTACGAAGAAAGGAAATTGATACAAACGGGAAATGTTTAGTTACGTAAGGATAATATTTCCTTGCCAAGCTTTTGAATTTGTACCATATCTAAATGAGACGACAATTCAGCATCACGACTCAGTCAATCTGGAATTTTTTGTTTCTCCCCCCCCCCCCCCGAGTGTATGTGAAAAATGAAGAGGAGATGAGGGGAAATCTATATAATAATAATAAAAAAAAACATTAGTATAAATAAAGTGACTGGGTAAAGAAACAAAGTCATGTGCTAAATCGATGAGGTAGAAAATTGAAAGAAGTAAGAGTCAAGAGTGAAATGTTTTATATAGGTGAACTGTAACGAAGGAAGATTGGAACAAAAGCAAAAAGTGAGGAAGGGGAATTGGTGAAGGGAAGGACAGGAAGGGAAACAATTCGTGGAGGGAAAGGGCACAGAAGGAAAATGTTATGAAGTAGAAAGTCTGAGGACGGAAAATTTGTATAACGGGAATATTTTCATGGAAGGGAAAAGAAAAAGGGGAATTTTGTATGGAAGCGAAAAGTTTATATATACCGTACTGTATAAGACGTGATTTTTCGTAATAATGTAAGAATATTAATAGATATTTTTAATGGAATAGGGTAAATGGAGACACTGAGTGTAAATAACTGTAAGAAAAGACGAAAAATATATATGAAGGTATATGATATGTGAATAATTTTTAGTTTGCAATGTTTCTAAGAGCTGATATATACCGGAAGAGATAAAAAAGGTGTCGTTGCACAAGTGAACAATTTGAACATATATTTTGTTTACTAGTCTGTTTCTAGTTAGGAAGTATGACTAATAGCTGTCACAGTGATTTGTTTCAAATTAAATGTTTTCATTACATGTGTCCCATACAGGAATGTATAAGTGCAGGTTGACTGAATGAGGCCAGGAAGTAAGAGAAAGAGTGTGACGCCACTAACAACACACATGCTGTGGCTGATGTATGACTCATGAACTAGCCCTGTCCTGTGTATGTTTCCCCGTCTGGTACAGTGGCAGCCGACATGTGCGATAGTGAGGACCAAGGGACCAATGGGGGCTCCCCGAAAATTCAAAGGCGGAGTAGTGATAGTACCGACGTCGTAGTACCCCCGAAGGACTCTGTAGGGAACGGGGATGCTGGCAACCAAACCACACCGACGGAGGTGACTAGTGAGACTATCTCCTCTCACGAACATCTAAAAGAGAGTTACACTACGAATGAAAAGGATAAGGAACTCGAAGATATAACCCAAGGAGACTCAAACCCTAAAGACGTGTCTCAAGATGACCAGGAAATCATTGAAGTGATCCCCGAAGATCCAAGTACTGAAGATAAATCCCAAAAAGACTCAGAGTGTAATGAGGAAACAGAAGAGGAACATGGACAGAATAACGGGGAGAAAGATGACCAGGAGCTGCAAAAGGAGTTGCAAATCGAACATCCACCCAGTGATTGTGACACACAGGAAAGCCAGGATCTTGTTGATGGGGTGCACAGAAACCTCAGGGACAGCCGAGACTCAATGAAAGAGGAACCCTCTGGGGAAGAAAGTAAGAAACTGGAGAAAGATCCTAAACTAGAAAAGAGTACCGGTACAAAGGACACTCCTGAAGAAATTGAGGCACTGGAAATTGTCAAGGTGTCTACCAGGACGCAGCTGGAGTCCCCAAGAGTGTCTCGAGGTGAAAGGCAGTCCAGGGAGTCGTGTGACGGTGTGAGGGCGTCGAGTTCAGGGCATGATGATGGGAGCAATGAGGTGGAGGGGGTAGACCCGTTCAGTGTTGCGCCTGGAACTGTAACACAACCGTCCCGTCCAACGAAGTCAGTCAACTTCAAGGAGGACATCCCAACAGAGAATGGCGGGTCACCTCACTCCTCCACGCCACACCATTCACACCAGCGAGAGGAGGTGGAGAAGGAGGAGGAGGAGGAGGAGGACAAGGAGGAAGAAAAGAAGGAAGACAAGAAGCCCAGCCGGCACAAAGCACTGGGCGATGGTAACCCTGTCTACCGCTTGTCCATGAAGCTCTCACCTAACTTGTTTAATATGATGGTAAGTAAACACCCAAGTTTTATTGTTGGAAGGAGTGATGAGTGGAGGATAATACAAAGTGGGGGAAGTTGGAAATAGGAAGAGGAAATATTAGTAATCTTGGAGTGGGGGTGGAAGTTTAAGGAAAGACAGCATAAGAGGACAATGTGTGAGTTAGAATGCATGGGAGAATATATTATACGATTTCAGCTGCAGGACAAGACAGGAGGCAGAAGGAGGTTAGACTCGAGGGAGGCATATAAGAGGCGACCAGAGTTAAGATATAGCCAAGAAGATTGAGGATAAGAAGAGGGGAATCTGTGCTGTGTGGGTGAGTGGGTGGGTGAGTTAGAGGCGATGAGAGAGAGATGGAGCCTAGAGAGTGAGTGGGGAGTGTTGGTGCATGTGGCTGAATGAATCACACACACACACACACACACACACACACACACAGAAGTTAGGCAGAAACTGTGGGCAGGAGAGGCAAGGGAAAATGAGGCAGGAAAAAGGGGGACTGTGGGGTTGGATGTTTGGTGTAGCTATGGGTAATTTTGTTGGTAAGATGTGAACATAATCTAGTTAAAGAAAGAAGACAGTGCTAGGATAGAAAGACTTTTTACCAAAATAAGGAAATGAGACAGAGAGGAGAGACAGCAAGCACGTATGACAAAGAAGAAAAGGAGGGTCAATTGAAGAGAGTAAAGGACTTGGTTCCGATCCAAAGTGGCGCCCAAACCCTTAAAACTATTGCTCACATCTTCGTAGGCAACAATAAAGAAAAGAAAATAATACTACATATCTCAGACAAGGTTCATATATATATAGCCATTATCATATCTGCAGACTCCACAATATTTACAGAGTGAGAATGGATGTGTGTGAGGAAAATGTTGACTTTGTTGATGTTATGCATGGTGAGACCTCCTCCTCCTCTTTCTTCTCTTCCTTCTCCGGTGTCACTGATTTTTCCTTTTCTTCAATTTTCACGTAAAAACTCTGTCCCTTCTTTCTTTCCATGCACTTTAATCAACATGAGATCCTTCCTTCCTTCCATCCTTTCTCCATCCCTTCCGTCATTCCTTCCTCCTTTCTCCCTTCCTTCATTCCTTCCGTCCTTCTGTCCTTCTGTTCATTCATCCCAATTTTTTTTCTCCTTTTCCTCCCTCAATAATATTCTTCCCTTCCTGTTTTTCTTCCTTCCGGTCGTCCTCCTGTCCATTCTTCTTTTCTTACATTCTCCTTTCTTTCCCTTCCTTCCTTCCTTCCTGCTGATGCTTCCCACCATGAAATATTCCCTCTGGCTGTGACCTAAAACTTCACCAAGACTTTATGGAATCTGTGTTATCCGACTCAGGTAAAGTTTACAGTCGCGAGGGTAAAAATTTCTTACATTATATTTTTCTTCTGTATCCTAAAACTGTATTCACGAGGATAAAGTTTCTTATACATTATCCTTTTCTTCCGTATTCTAAAACTGTATTTGCGAGGATAAAGTTTCTTATACATTATCCTTTTCTTCCGTATCCTAAAACTGTATTCAGTGTTTGTTCTTAAATTGTACAGCCAGAATCATAATAATCTTGGCCTACCTACTATGTTGGAATGATAAGTAAAGTTAGAACATACTGTCTCTTTTGTACATATCTTCCTTTTAATGCATACTAGTACTATAAGTCATTGACCTCAGTATTCGTTAGTACCAATATATAGAGAAGAACAGTGAGCCATTCAAAGCTCTACTTCCACCCAGTATTTATCCTTCTTCCTTTCCTTTCACCGCTTGCTATAACCGTTCCATTCATGTTTCATCACCAGCCTTTCCTATTCGGTCAACTAAAAGATAGTCTGTTCCCTTTTCCTCTTCCACTAGTAACCCTATCCCATTATATAGTCAGTTATATGCATCCATTCCTCCCGACAACTATATAGCTTATCTCTTTTCCCTCATCCTTCTGGCCCCCTTTTTCTTCCATTCACCCTGACTGCTTATGTCCCCTTTAGTCACCATCTATTCTTATGCACCATTCTCTTCCTTCTCTGTTGTCAGTCTGTCACGGACGCACAAGAACAAGCACGCATACACATGGAAGCACTCACATACACACACGCCACGTACACGCAGACACGCAAAAGCCCACGCACGCCCACACTCAACGAACACTCATGCGCATGCACACATCTGGTGACACGGGAGATGTAACTTTTAATGCAGAGTCTGTTTGCTGTCTCATAATTCAGTCTATCTAAATTCCTCCCCGACACCAATACTCATAAACCGCCTCAACGTCAACACGCAGCGAGGCGCCGACACTCACACGTCCCCGGGTGATGAGTGGAAAGGGTGAGACTGCAGAGAGTGGATGGGGGGATGGGAATAGGGGTCAAGGCAGAAGTGGGGCAGGTAGGCAAGGACAAGGGATGAATAGTGGTAGGTAATAAGACAAGGCAGGGTATAGTAAAGGAAGGTAAAGCAGAACAGAGTAGGGCTAAGCAAGGCAGGGTAGAGAAGGAGGGAGCAGGGCAAGAGAGGGTGAAAGGTGTTGAGTGTGTAATGAAAGAATAGATGAATGTGTCCTGAGATGGTATAGAAAGAATGAATGATGCTTGATTTGCTCAAAAAGTGTATGATAGAATTTTGAGGGTCAAAGAGAAAGTGGGAGATCGAGGAGTTTATGGTACGATGGTTGATTGTGTAAGAAAGCGTGGAAAATAAATGGGTGAACCAAAAGAACTTGTACAGGATAGACAAGACATTTGTTAGGAGTGTATGTTCGGGCTGACAACGCAGATTTAACTTGGCAGTCCATGGAATGGCTTCTTGCACCGATATTAATTCAAATAACTTTTTGTGAAGGGATGCTAAGAATTCCGTGGGCTTGAAAGGGAGAGTGAATATGAATGTGGCCCATTGTACTTGATATTTCTGTTCCTCCCTCTGTTATTAGGATTATATCTCTCCCTCCTTGGCCCTTGAGAGAAGGGAAATGGAGCCATGATGATGATGATAATGATGATAATTAGGGCATGGGAGAATAATAGTAAGGTAGGGTAGGGGAGGACAATGGAAAGGTAAGGTAGGCCAGGAGTAGGGCGTAGGGAAGAACGGGGCCTCTAATAAGCC